>JAUZNJ010063520.1:0-27235 GCA_034780135.1 Jordanella pulchra
CTTTCCTGTCAGCCTACTGTCAGAAAAACGAGCCACTAGTGCCGTAAAAAGCTCAAAAAAAAAAAAAAAAATTATTTTCTCCCTTGTCTCTATCTCTTGGAGAATAAAAACTCCTCTTTTTTGAGATTCCTTTAGAGATTCACCAAAGTTGGAGGGTAAATTAATATCTTTATCAAATCGGTGGGACTGAATGCACCTCTTTCACTACTGGCTTAATAAAAACACAAACTGCTACATTTACAGTACAAATGTCCCTGTATTGGATCAAGTCTAATTGTAGCTATCAGCTTTGTTCATCCCTACAAGCTCAACAAAACTAGTGTTTATTGGACAAAAGAAATGGATATAAATGGCTCAAATGAGCAAAACTGAACAGAGAAATGATAGTTGGTGAATAATAGTTCATTACATTTCCAGAAACATTTTGATGAGCAAATCCTAACACCCCACCCCCCTGTAGCTGTTTAGACCTATAGTTTGCCTCAACTTGGTGAGCTGCTGCTGTGATAAATTTCAGAAGCAGCAACGTTCATAATTCCCCCATTATAACTGCTGGTGAATCCCTTCGACTGTTTAACGACTTGCTCTTAAAGGAAGTAAGAGTGGTGAGGTCATGGGGGCAGGGAGGGAAGCGAGTCTCCTCTAAGCACCCCGTGATTCATATCAAGCACACGTTAAGTGGCATGCGGCTAAATTAGTGGCTGCAATCTAGCAGGTATTATAGCTCATGCAGCGATGTGTAACGAGCCGCTGTCTCGCTGGGTTGTAATGTGGCCTTGATATCTTTTGCATGAACCCACCAATAATATTCAGCCCATTTAGCTCTTTAGCTCATATCCACACCCACCACATCAGCACATCAACGCGACACCCACACGTCTTCTTCCTGTTTTGTAGACATCATTCCCCTTTCCTGAGTCACTGACTCTGCTAAGGTTCATTAGTGAAGATAATTTCATTTCAGACAGAAGAGTCAGTTCCAAACCTGTCATTCTGGCAGCTTTACAACAACAGCTACATATATCTTTAAGGTCCTTTACTGTGTTTCATTGGCAGGAATGTTAGTCGTGAAACAGACATACTACAGCTCTGTAAAAACCTATATCCCTTTATTTTTTTCCTCCCTTTTTGTATACTTTGAATCCCACAAACTTCAAAATATTCAGTTATTATCAGTTATGTGATAGATCAACATAAAGTAGCAGAAAATTGTAAATAGGAGGGACGATAATTAACCACATTGTTCTTTTTTAATAGGCTACACCAAACACCTTAAATCACTGTGCGTGTTTAATGTCACCATTGGGTAAATTAATTTCTATCTGGTCCTTGATGGCCATACAAGGAGAAGCTGGTTCCTGGTACGCCTTTTTGTTTAACTTTCTTCATTACTCTGCATCCAGTGGCATAATTTAAAATTTAAATTTAAACGCATGTACATTTAGCTTGTAGATGTAAAAAGGTAATAGTGACATACCACAACAGGCTATACTGCAACAACTATATCTGTAATACGGAGATAGAAGTCAAATTTTAGCCATTTTTCTTGATTTTCTTTAGTTTATGCAAAAGGAAAATTTGTAAATTTAGTGTGGCAGAAAAATGAAAATGTTAAAAAATATATATCCTGTTCCTTCCACCTTTGTTTAAGTTAATTCACAGATTTCTTTTGTGTTATCCTGTAATGTTTAAATAAAATACGTAGAGAGTTTTGGTTGTAATCTGACTAAATTTGAAGGAGTTGAAGTGGTACAAATACTTTATGACAAAGCTGTATCAGCTTACCAGTTTGTCTGCAGAAAATATGACCAAATAAGAAAAGCGAGCTAATTTAAAACCACTTTCTATCATTGCTGCTTTCAAGAAAACCAGCTGTCAGATGGAGAGATGTTGATGAGCATAATTACATCAGTACTCTCACTGTCTATTTCTTCATCATGCTGTTCCTTCCTTTTCATTTTCTTTTTCTTGTTTCCCTTCCCGTACAATTTTTTCGCCTTCTCATTTTACCCCCCCACCCCCCCACACACACAAATCCAAACCCACACCTACCGTCACCAATGACTAACGGCAACCTGCCTGCTCTATTCATCATTCTGTACATCCTCAGTAGCTCTTCATTGCATTAATTCATCTTTTTGGAAGAATAATCATCATCCCCATCAGAATCCATCACCGTGGTTCCCACAGAGGCCCAGGCCCGGTAAATAATCACCGGTGTCGGTAACGGGGCTCGGGCCCTGCCATTATCATCGGACCCTCCACAGTGGGCCCTAAATACACATGGGAGGCACCGCTCCTACTGTCCCACATTCATCTCTGTCACTATCCGACAGGGAAGTAGGTGTTAATACCTGATCCAGTTGCAGCTTTAGACCTGTGTAAAATAGGGTGGGGGTCATAAAAGTGGTCTCAGAAATAAAAAGTGTTGAGTGGAACAAACTTTTTGGTACCTTTTTATGTTACAATGATATTACTTTCATCATTGGTTTCAGTTTAAATGATACCTTATTTAAACAGTAACTGATTCTAATAGTTTCAGCACTGATACTAAACGAAGACAAACAATCACAGAAAGGTACGTGCAATAATGAATGGATGATGAATAGATTTAGGTGGAATACTTCCTTGTCTAACAGAGAATTGACAAAATATTTCTGCATTAGAATAATTGAGGATTCAGAAGTATTGGCCCTTCTAATGACTCCAGTAAAATTAACCTAACTCTTTGTTTTATTCATACTTCGCTTTGTGAAGTTGTTGAGTGTCTAGAAACTTTTTATGACCTATTTATGACCTCTTGTTTTGAAATTCATGTAACACCAATTTTCCATTCCAAGACGGATGTTTGAGAAACAACTGGAGCTGTAGCAAAACTGGACAACCCGGTTATGTTGATGCTACAAACTTCTCTGAAGTAGAGCTAATTTTTGCAAAATTGCACCATAGAGTGGAGTGGCCGGTCTCCATAACAACCATTAGACAACATCAGTACATCAGCTGGTTATTTCAGAGGTATCCCAGAAAGAATGCCTCTCTATCCTGCCATAAATAATCATGTGAAACTTCCAGTAATTTAATGGGATTTTAACTGGAAACATATGCAATGGGGAGATGTAAGTAAGATTGAGCTTTTAAGGTTCAAACAATCGAGACAAAAATTATGAAGAAATGGTTCACAAGACACGGATGATAGGATGTTAGTCCTGAGCTTTATGGAGAGAATGTCAAAGGGAAATATTCAAAGATTCCTCTGTCTGCTCCAAACCTATCAGGAAAACAAGTTATATGACTAGAAGGGTCACTAAATGTGGAACAGGTGTTCTCCATTTAAAAGAAGGATTTTTCCAAATCTTGCCTTTTTTTAAAAAAGAAATAAATATTTCTTCAAAGACCTTTTAACCCATCTTCTCTGGGGTTTGCCAATAAGTTTGGAAATCAAAGGCAAACTTTTAAGTTACTTAATATTAAGCCAAAGCCTCTGAACTACAACGCTGAAAGCTACAGATTGTGGGATTTGAAGTGCTTACTCAATGCACTACAACTTTTTGATGGCCTCATTTTGCTCCATTTAAAGCTCTCTTCATGCCCAATTGGCCTGATACCTCGTTCTCATCTTCTGCTAATTTAACAGAGAAGCAAGTGAGGAGAGAATTAGAGACCAGGCAAGGTAGAAAGAAAATGAGGGGTTTCGAACAGGAGGAGGGAGTGATGCAAGAGAGGAGGAGTGAGACAGGAGAAAAGCGACCGGCGGTGTAGTGTGCAAGGCCTCATTGATTAGGTGGTGAGCAATGCAATGTTTCTCTCCTGACATTTACACGCATTAAAGCTACATAAACACCCATAATTGGTTCGCTTAGAGGAAAGTGTAGGGAAGCGGCTCACATAAACACAAACAGAGACATTGTTGACTATGTGTGTTATAGAGATACAGGGGGAGAGAAAAGGAGAGAAATGAAATGCTCTTTCAGTTTGGTTGGTGTGGTTAGAGGAATCCTAGTATGTGTGTGTCTCCCAAGTCTCAGTGATGTACTAAGCAGGAAAAATAAAAAAAAAACCTCTTTAGAGACTCTAGATGACAATGAAACTCACTTCAGAGAGAGTCAAACATGGGGGGGGGGGGGGGGGACACTACAGACTGTGACAAATTAGCTCTCAAATTTTAAAGGAGCTGATTGGCTGTGAGTGTCAGGATGATTAGACGCGGTTGACAGTCTGACTCAATAGATATTTGTATTATTCTAACAAAAACAGTTGAAACTTCTGAGCTTTTTGCTTTACAGTTAAGAATCTTCAGTCCATATCTGTCTGTATATTTATTGAGTTTGGATCATTTTATGAAAAATGTACTGAATGCAAGCAGTTGTTAAAAAGCTAAATTAGGTCAAGATAAAAACACAGAAGCAAAACTTCCTGCATCCTGTAGCACTGACAGTCAGGACCCCTGTCTGTTCTTGGACATCAGCATGTATGAGAGAGAAGATATTGCTCTGCATCCCACAGCAGCACATCCATCAGGTCATAAGACCTCCTGACAGGGTCTAACTGACCCTCTCCCATGACTCCGTCCTGGAGGACCATGTCAGTGCCTGTATATTGAGCTCCCTGGACATGGAATGATGGGAGTCTTCAGTCTTAGCTGTCACCTCTTATCCAACACAATCACCCACACAGCTGAATCTTCATCTTTCTCCATCTCTAATGCTGTGAAGAAATAAACACTGAGGGAAAACCCATTTGTCCTCTGCTGTGGGTGCCAAACAAATTTGCATCCACTGCCGATTCAAATGCTGTATCAACATATCTACATATCCTTGACTTGTCCAAGTGCTAAGTCACCATTATGTCCCCTTCCTATCTATTCTGAAATGTACTTGAGCAGACAGGTCACTGTAGTCCCAGAGCACTGGACTGTGCTAAGCAGGTAAATATAGCGAAGACAGCTTTTATTATGGGAGTAAATGTCCTTCCGCTGTCATGGGTAAGCATGACCTGGGATAGTAAGTATGTTTTCTCAGAGACCATACAATAGTTGCTAAAGTACTCAAGAAAGCTGATTTTTGAACTGTTTATATGAAAGAATAGAAAAAATAACCTTTGAAAAGTGTTGCATGCAGCGTTTTTGGAGTCTTGTTTCCTTGGAAACCACTTTAAAGATCAGGTTAAACTTGAGTAGATGAGTAGATTAAGTAGATGAGTTGCCTTCACAACTCATCTACTTAATAAACAGAGTCTACCTGTATAATTTTGAGGCTCTGATAAAAGTATAATTTTGTAGTAAGAAAACCATGTAAGATCCTAATGGCGAAGCATGGAGGTGGTGGTATTGTGTATTGATAATCAGTTTGGTTTTAAACTGAGAAGATTGCATGTGCTACTGGCAGTTTGAGAGAAAGAAAAATAAAGTTTTCTGATGATAATAATGATAATAAACGCTCAAATAAAACTTGATATTTGTGACAAGATTGTTATATAAAGAAGGACAGTTGGTGCTGAGACTTATATCTTGTCTAAGCCAGAAACAAGGCAGAAGTTTTGGTGCAACAGTGGAAAAGTGACTCTCTTTTAAAACCGAAAGATTCACACAAAGAAAGAATGCAAAAGTGTAAATGTGACAGTGTGGGGTCCTGTCACTATGCCTCCGATTGATCATGCTCCTTGGCCAAGGGGATATCCCTTTGGCTGACTGGTCGGTGACGTGATTTTTACCCGGGAGTCTGGGGATCGAATCCTGCCCGGGCCCTCTGCATTCTACCTTGTCACATTTGCCGTTGCTGGCAGGATCCATGTGCTTGGCTGGTAAACCGGCCATGGATTTTAAAATTGGTTATGGCAACCAGTGTGGAGGACAAGAACGTGCTTGGGAAACATGGGGAGAAAAATGACAGTGTGTATTAAGGCTTCAATCAACCTCTGCTGACATCTGAGTGCAGCAACCATCTTCAGTCAAGTGCGCTTGGGTTCATAAAGTGGAAAAACATAAACCAAAACTACATGACAATTCAGCAACAACAGCACAAAAAAAACTTAAAAGAAAAACACAAAAAGTTAAAGTTAAATATAAAACCTGCAAAAGTTGTCTTTGTCTGCTCTAGAGCAGACAAAGGGCGCACTGACCCCAGAATATTTGTGTGAATTTGCACCTGACTTTCCAACTTTATAAATATGGAAGCAAAACTGACCCTTGCAATTGGTTTCAGGTTTGTGATCTCACTATGACTTCACAGACAAGATGGTTATAAAGCTAAATACAGAGAGATGGATATTTATGTGTAGGAATGGCCTAGTCAAAGTCCAAATCTTTATTGAATCAACTTTGCAATAAAGATTGGATGAAAAACTGTGGCAAAGTTTGTAAAAATATAGCCTGACCCAAAAGATTTTCTGTTGCAACTTCAGTAAAAGTTAATTCAAATGTGAAACTGACATCATGCTAGTGGGTTCAGATTATATATAGATTTTTAAAAAATGTGCACTATTTCATCTGTCTCCTAATTATGCACCACCTGATGTTGATCTACACCAAAACTTCATGACAAAACACACAGAAGTCTAATAAAAGATGTTAAAGTTCAAATGCTATGACTACTGTTGGAAGGTACTGTACCTGAGCAAAAAGAGGTGTTTGTCTCTATCTTCTTTAATCTGCAATAAATGTCCCGAGTTCATAAAAAACAAGATATAGTATGTATGTCATATCTGAAATGTAATTGCCCTGTAGATTACCACATTGCCTCCAAATCAATACCAACATGCAGAGAAAAATGTGTAACCTCTGCATCCACCCTGCACCCACAGAAATGCAGGGTTTTCCTCCCATGTATGGTCATTATGGGTTTTCCACTGTGTTGAAAAATAGATAAATAAAGAGATGCTGAGAGATTTGAAGCCTGGACTGTGTAATCCTTTTGGCCTTGTCATTTTTAACAGAGCCTCCACACGAGGATCCATCCATTTCTCCATACTCTAAATCTCATTGATCCTCCATGCTACTACGTGGTACTTCACACTCACTCCATAAAAGGGATCAATATCGATTATCATCCTAAAATTGCCTGTTTTTTGCCATATATCTCCGAGGAGCTGCGATTCTTAAATGGGTTGGAAAAAAACAAAGAATGTTTTGACCATTTCTGCTTTTTTGTTGGTTTATATTTATTAAGTTTGGGACAGAAAGTAAAACATGAAAACTGCAAAAAAAAAAAAAAATCCCCTAAAAAAACAACTTTGTAATATTCAGGTTAATTGAACCAGTGAAACTGCATTGCAAAATTTGAAATATATCAGAAAGATAAGTAAATAATTGGCTTTCAAGATTTTTTAGGAACAGAAATGGTATGATGAGTTTTTGTGTTTTCAACCTTCCTGACCCAATGCTTTATAGAACAAGGAACTCTCAAGTTATTTCTTTAAATTCTGAAAATGCACAAGACCATCCGACCTGCTCCTCCACTCCTCAGGGGGAACACGTTTCAATGCAAGCCCCATGGCTATGTCCAGAGCTTTGTTTATGGTCTGTCTGCATTGCTCCAATTCTAAAAGTAAGGTTGAAAAACACTAGAGGTTCACATGTACAGCAGCTTTCTCAGCACATCACAAAGTGACTGGAGTTTACACTTCTCTTAACTGTCCCAATCGTCACCTTTCTATAGTGTACTTAACCTTTGCCACATCTAATTGTTTTTTGTCCTCAATTTTTAAATCCTGCTTATCCCATAAACCCAAACATGTACCCATGTCCCATCTATCTTCTCCAGCTTATTTTGTCAGGGTCGTGGGGGCTGGTGCCCATCTTCGGCAGACTATGGATGAAAGGCGGGGTACACCCTGGACAGGTCAACAGTGTGCCGCAGGACAACACAGAGACACACAAAAACATACAACCATACACACTTACTCAAGGACAATTAAGAGATTCCAATTATCCAAACAGTTTTGTTTATTGACTATGGGAGGAAGCCGGAGTACCCGGAGAGAACCCACACATGCATGGGGAGAACATGCTAACTCAGCAGAAAGACTCTGGGCTGGGAATTAGTGTATTAGTGATAAGAGACTCGAAAAAAAAGCAAGAATATGCAAATCTGCAAGATTTCCAACCCCCCTTACATTTTATAATCTAGCTCTACTTTTTTCATCTATTGCTTAAAACCCAGTTATAATACATATCAAACATATAATGTGAAAAAGTTTCAGGTGAATGAACACTTTGCATGACTTTACCCTCAATTTTAACACCCTTAAAGTTTTGTGTTAGCCACTAAATATGGGAACATTAGAGTAAAAAATAGAATGTTTCCTGCTTTTCTCCTTCACTTCCCACTTCCACCTCACCTCTTCAGCTGTAACTCGTCAATCACCCCTCTCAGATGGGTCCATGATCACAATCGACACTTAAATGATTGAAGCGAATAAAACTCATTACTGACGGTCAGTTCTGAGTCATGGCCGAGCATTAAAAGTTGCGTCTGGTGAGCCGGTCATTCATTCCTCAGCCGTGCTTTATGATGGGACACCCGATCAGGTCCGCATCGCCTCCCAGCACCAATCTCCATCAATCCACTCCATCGGCACCTACAGATACCCCTCCTTCCAAATCTAATACACCTTGTGCTGTCAGCTGCTTGAAGCCTGGTTTTAGGGATATTTTTTTTCCCTTTTTTCGCCTAGAAATGATTCATAAGGTTTGGTGCCTGAGGTTTTCAATGTGGTTCATGTTGTAAAGCAAATGTGCTACTTGTTTTTATGTACAATTAAACACTCGTTCCCACCCTAAGGAGAAAAAATAGGTCAATCTTCACACCACAGAGGCTAATGGCTGGACAACTGAACAGCCCCCTAACTAGCAGCCATTAAGCTGCTGTCTATTCCTAACCATTGCTTAAACAACTCTAATGTAAACTTAGCCAAGGCTGTGAGTCATCCAACGAAGAGCGCTCTGGTTCAGTCCTCATAAAGCTGGTGCAGAGGGAGAAAGAAGTGTGTTTACAGAAACACATGAGCGGCTACCCTCTGATCTGCCCTGAGATAGAGGGTGAAAAAAAAGAAAAAGAGACAGAATGAAAGGCATGGATGTAGAGAAAGAAACAGAGGAAAGGAGACGCCAGGGGTTACATGATTGCAGAACAAACTCATAAAAGTTCCATTAACCCATGAGGAGTTAAAGAGGCTCTGTTTTCATCCAGCGGACAGCCGTCACAAACAGAGCATCACTATAAACCTGATACTCCCTCCTCAGCTCCTTCTTCTTCTTCTTGATCTCTGCAGCCCTTCCTCTCACAGCCTCTGCAACATTTTCTGTGAAACCTAGACTCTTTTTTTCAGCTTTAATATTTTAAATTTCCTTTCTGTCAAATGCCCAGTTGAACACATACTGGAAACACAAATCTCAATAATTAGAATTCTCTCTTTGCCTTTCAGCCATCCTTCCTCCTGTTCAGTTGACCAAAAAAAACCTCCCTTGTTATCGTCTCTTTCCCCCTTCAACAGGGTTCCTACTCCGTGAGTCACAATGTGAAGACGCCACAGGTCTCCCTGTCAGCGTCACTCTGTCTGTCTTATTAAACCTGTTTGCCATTCATTCATCCACAGCTGTTAATAGTGGTTTTTTCCCCCATCAGAAAAGCTTTGAAGTCTTTTCTTATCTAAACAATATGTACAGATCTTTCATGCTGATTTTTTCAAATTGCAGTTACAATGTAGAAAACACTTAATTGTAAAAATGATTTCTTTTCATGTACTTTAAAACGCATGTTAATCTTATTGAAGTGAATATGCAGACTATCTGTCTGGGCTGTGGGTAATTTTCAACCATTAACTAAACCGGACAGACACTCTGAATAACTGTTGCTTTTTATCAACTTCATGTCACCTACATTTACTTCAAGAAACAGAAACCATCACTGTATTTATTTGTTGGTAAAGAGGATCCACTATATTGCTAATGTTTGAGTTTCATTTAAATCCCCCCAACCTTTTTATTCCCCTAAAACACACAGATCTTCCAGAAACTCTATCCAGTGGCATCTTTGTGAGGCCAGCCACTGATGCTGGACTAGAGAGCCTGGCTCAAAGTCAGTTAAAAATTGTCCAAAGGGGTTCAGTGGATTCTATTCAGGCCCGTTGGAGAAGAGACTAATTCTTCTTTAAATAAGCTCAGTCATTTCTTTAAATACTTTGTTTGGTTTGCGAGTGTAGAGTTATGTCAAAACAGGAAAAGGTCAATTTCAACAGTTCCTACAAAGTCAGGACCATGAAATTGTCCAAACCTGTTGTTATAGTTTAGAGTTTCTTTCATTGAAACATGGAACATAGCTGCATAAAGGGAGTCAAACAGCACTATACCATCTCAAGTAAACTTTACACTTGACACAGTACAGTCAGCCAAGCGTTGTCCTCCTGACAACGGCCAAACTCAGACTTGTTTATTACCTTTCCTGAAAATAATATAAGGTTTAATACTGATGCTCGGTCATTGATAACCCATTCCATGACTCTCTCTATGCATTGTTCCTGAGCTTTGTCACATTCAGAGGCCAGTAAGCATTGACCATACAGAAAATTGCCCCCTCTATTCCTTATGTCTCAACATTTAAGACCACTGTGATTGTACCACTTTATGGCTTAGTTGTTTTCATCCCTTGTTGCAGCTGCCCGTTGAATATTTGGAAGAAAATACTTTTTACTGCATAATGTTTTGCACAGAGGCTGTCGTCTTATTTGTACCACTTTGGCATTAATTGTGTTTCATAGAGCGACATGTTCTTTTACAAATGTATGTGGTAGCAGTCTATCTGGCTAGCTGGTGGATATTATCCACATATGGCCACAGAAATCATTGAAACACCTGAATTCAGTTAGACTTTTGGTTGAGTAACTACTTTTGCCAGCATATTGTAAATTATCAAGTGAACACGAATAAGATCAACATTCGTTTTCCTCTCCTTTTATTTGCCCCTCTACATTATTCTCTAAAGCTTGTTGAATGGCTTGGAAAAACTCTTTATATCATATAGACTTTTGCAAATTTTGTCTTGTAACATCAACTAACTGCACAGATTTTATTTAAGGGTCTCAGAGTAAAGGAAGCTTGAAATACTACATTTCACACATATTCTAATTCTGCGTTTATCAACTACTTTGTGTTTTTCTTTCACAGAAAAATGTCATAGGATATAAAAAAATGTGTGGTTGCAAATTGACAAAATCTTAAGGGGTATTGAAGTTTGTATCAAATTTGTTCTGACCCGTTAAAATCTGCAAAAAGCAGTACATGTCATTCCTTTTCCGTGTTGTGTTAACTGATTATGCTATACACAATGGATTACTTAATCCTGAAGACAGATCACAAGCACCCTGGCTTTAACAAACATGTATCATGCTGAAAGCAGACATGTAGCTGACCCAACCTCTACGCTGACAGTTACCAGAGTTTTATTGGTTTGGGGGAGGTTCACTCCCCTCTAAACAGTGTGAGTGTTCTTTGAAATCACCCATTAAAGCACTAAGCACGGGCTATTTGCTTCTCTTCTGATGCTCTTAGTATGTGGTACCATTATCTCTACTGCTCCCTTTCCCATGGTATAACATTACCTCACAAACTAAGCCTGCCTTCACATACAGAAGAAGCTTTAACATGCTAGAAATCTTCATAGAGCGGAACCAAAATACGGCTGCTTCCAAGTGGAGCTCTTTAGGTCCCAACCTTTGCTATTAATATACTTATGATCTTGCAAATGTGTTTTCTGATGTTGAATTCAAATCTATTCTAAATATCATTTGCATAAACACGGTTCATGTAACTATGAAAACCTGTCGTGCTTTTTCAGAAAAGCTACCATATAGTTAAGTTTAGAAAGTTGTCACATGGGTTGGAGGCCTTGAGCTTAATAAAATTTCCAAGAAAACAATGTTCATTTGTTTTTCTGTCAAAGATTAAAGAAAAGTCTTAATAAAAAGATTTGTAAAAACAAACCTTACTTTTTTTTTAAATGACCAGACACTTCTTAGACATCGGAACATGCGTTGCTGTTTGTTTAGTCCGTTATAAATTTACATATTTTAGTTTGCCTGACTTCCTGGTCTTAAGCTAACAATTATTTAGATATATGGAGTCTCTCTCTGATAAAGTGTGAAAAGTTCTGGATACGAATATAACACTGTTGAATTCTACATCAATAGCATTCTTCAGTTTTATGGAAGTTTTATTTTATAAATTTATCATTAAGATCAACATGCGTTTTGACCTTGTGATTATGTTAAGAATTTACGAATCAGGAGTTTATTCAATGTTCAAAGCCCACTTTGGTCGGCTTAAAAGTTCTTGATTTACTGGTCCATCTACATTCCTACCCTCACCTGTGCTTATGAAATGATTAAAAGAATGAAATCCTGCATACAAGCGGCTGTAATGAGCTTTTTCTGCAAGGTGGTCGGGTAAGGAGCTCTGGGAGAGGCTGAGAGTAAAACCGCTGTTCCTCCACTCTGAGAGGAGTCACCTAAGGAGGCTCTGACATTCTTCCACCTGAGCACCTCCCTCAAGAAGTGTTCCAGGCATGTCCAATAGAGAGGAGGCTTAGGGGATACAGTGGAAGGTCTATGTCCCTCATCTGGCCCAGGATTGCTTCAGGCTTCTGCACAGGTGTCTGTGGCGAGATAAGTCTGTGACTTTCAGCTGAGACTGCTAAGATAAGCAAAATATGACAAATGTGAGTATAAGTACAAGTTCAAGTACAAATACAAGTACTGTACATGTACGAGTCTTCTTCCAGGTTGAAGTGCCTTGATTTCGAAATAAAATACTCATTTTACTTTTGCATGAAGTGAAGACTTTGTACCATTAACAGTCAGTTTTCAGTTTCTATTTAGCGTGGGTAAGACTGCAAAATGAATTTGAAGTTGGTTTTTTTCAGTTATACAATTTAAAGCTTTTTCAGACAGTAGAATATACTGTATGTTTCTGCTGTATAAGTGATTAAAAGTCAGGTTACAGAGTATTTATTTTGTTCTAGCTTTATTCAGTATTTAATTTTAATAGTTTTTTAGGGAAATAAGAAAAACTTTCTCATGAAAAATGTATAGAAAAGCTTATAGGAAACATTTATTTTAGGAGACTGTTAACATTACCCATTCCTGAAATGGATACCATTTTGCCCGGGTGTATAACATCACTAATGGCATAGTTTTCCTCATAGACTTTAACGGGTTTTTGTCGATCAGACTAATGCTGCTGTCACATTTTGTACTATTGTGTATCCCGATATATACTGAAAACAGCATGAGCTCTATAGATTTAAAGGTTAGGAAACAAGCAGAGGATGAGGATCATGTCATACCTTCTGGATCCAATTTAGAATATAAACCCTGTATTTGAATCAAGGAATTGTTCAGCTGTCAGTGTGCTTTATTTTTGTTATGTTGTCTTATCTACTATTTCTGTTTATATGAAGGGATCAAGTTTATAAATTATTAGCCAAACTGATCAGAAAATAGGTTAAGTTGGTTTATCTGAAGAATTTGCTGAATACCAGCATAAGTGAATTTCTTTCATTTCAGACAAAATAGTTTAAGATTAAGTAATTATTTTGTGAGATAACTGAAGTAATCATTGATTCGCAGTTGCTAATGTTTTGTAGCAGAGCCAGATATCCAAAGGTAAGCATTCTGTGGTGTCATTATTGATAATCTGGTAAAAATTTGTATCTGCTGTGTCAAAAGCTTGGTAGAATGATGCTGGTGTATCATTTTCCTCTAATAAACATTGGTATGATAGCAACAATATTATACTAGCTGGGTTTGTTATGAAAATAAACCCATAAACTTTGCCAAGTAAAATATCTCTGATCCTTTTAAAGTCCGTGTCATGTCAACATTATTCAACAGAAAGCAGTTATTTCTTAACTTGCATAAAAAGAGCATTAAATTGTTTGTGTGTGTTTTTTTTTTTTTTTTGGTTTAATTCTATTTTTACCAAAAGTGCCAACAAATGTCTGCATCTGAATGTTTAAACTGGGGGATGTTGGTGTATTAGACTCGAAATCATTGTTAGAGCTTCAGGAACGGATAGAGGGGAAGCCCGGGCTCCTCTGGACCCCTAGAGAAAAGAAACAGTCTGGGTGTGACAGTAATGCGAAGGGGGCATAATGAGGATACATCACTGCAGCAATGAGGTCCTCTATCACCGGCAGCTACATACCTGCTGTGCACAGACAGAGCCAGTGGCCACAGCAGAGATCATATTGTCATCACCTTTATTACTGTTCTTGCAAATGCAAGGAGAGGCATATTGTCATTGCGAAGAACAAAATCTAATGTTGTAAATGACGCAAGTCCATGCGGCACTGTGGGAACAGCTCCATCCCTTACTTTGGAGTTTGTTTGATTGTGTGGGAAAGAAGGGGACCAACTTTTGCTGTCGCTTTCAGCCGCCACCGCTACAGAGCAGTAAAGCAGCCAGCGAGCTGTAAAATAAAAGGAGGTGTGGGGACAATTGGACTGATCCGTTAAGCTTTTGGCAGCCGAAATGGCTGTAAAATAATAACATTGTTGTAAAACGACATGCTTATTAAATCATTTTTAAACAGTATCGCACAATGTGGTGCATGGTTTGTGAGAGCCTCCACAAAACAGAAATACCTCATGGAGAAAGCAGCAAAACAATCAAATGACATTTAATGAGTTGATTATTATTGCAACACTGAGTAAAACTTTAGTCAGACTGTGGTGGCAGAGCTCCTACTGGCACTATCAAGTCTCACTTGGGCATTATGTTGCCATTACTTGTTTTTGAAGTGACAACTCATCATCAGAGGAAAAGTCTGGTTTGTCTTCACCTTCACTTCCACACTGAGCTGAAAGGTCTTTTTTGAGTAGGTTGCTGGGGAGGGTTAGGAACATTGGCAATAAAACACCAATGGATGCTAAATATGATCAATACATTTCGTGCTGAGGTAATGGCTCAATGGCTCTGCTCCTTGAATTTACAGAAATACTGTTTGTAACTGAATATGCAAAGTGTGACTGATCACTGATGATGGGTAAACCAACAAAAAGACTAAAAGATGGACATTTGGAAACCAAGCTTTTTGGGGTGCAACTATTTTGACCTGTAAAACAAATCATTTGAGGAAATCCTTAAAAGCGTTTGATGTTTTTTTGTTGCTCAACTCCTCTTGTATTAATTACTTGTCTGTTCCTGGTGTACTTAGTTCACCAATGCTCTCTGATTTACTCTTACATATCAATAGAATAGCTCTGTAATTAATAATAGATTATAATGGTGTGTGCAGACATTGAAACATAATTTTTTATCAAAATGCCGATATGTTTTAAACATTACCCACATTTACCTGATTTACTTTGGTGTTTGGAGGTTTAAAATAATATTCATTTATTTTTTATTTCTTAGCTCCTATGCTTAATGCCCTTCACTCTCAAAACAAAAAGGTACAGTAGGAGTACATTTATGTCCCCTGAGGTACAGTTTCAACTTGTGTACCCCTACAGGGCTAATAATTGGACTTTAAGGAACATATTTGTTCTTTTCGAGGGCTTAAAAAAGTAGTTTTTTGTTTCCAAGTAGTAAATGGTACATCTATGTACTCCTTATTAGTAATTTGAGGGTACACTGTCAGAAGACGGACAAGAAGGAAAGAAAAATGCCAGTAATTAGAAGGTAATGCTTTAATGCTGAATTTACATAATTAAATAAGTACATAAAAATAATACATCCTCAACATTGAAACCATATGGATTCCTTGTGTTAAAATGCTGATTCCCCTTCATTTGACCACCACTTTCATGTATACAGAGTAGAGGTTGATGAAGAATGGACTTTCAGACAAATAACACATACTCTGTTGATGACATTTTGCTTGTTGTTCTGTGTAAGTTTCAGCACAGTGGTTAGCGCTGTAGCCTTGCAGCGAGAAGGTTCTGGGTTCGGTCCCGGCCTGGGGTCTTTCTGCATGGAGTTTGCATGTTCTCCTAGTTCCTATGTGGGTTCTGTCTGGGTACTCCAACTTATTCCCACAGTCCAATAAGATGAACCGCAATTCCCTTTTTTATATATATATTTTTTACTTTGATAAACGGTGCAAGATTGTCACCAAACGTACAATTCTAAACTTATGAGGTACAATTTATACCATTTGGGTACTTATCAGTACCCAAAGTTGAAGGTACAATGATAGTACCTTTGAGGGTAACACCCCAGTGACAAACCTTTGGACCCTTAAAGACACAACTGGATACCTTTTTTTTTCTGAGTGTGTTAAAAGTCAAAGACCAAACTACATCTAAAACTTACTTTAAATGTATCCATACTTAGCTATTCTTATTTATTTTAGAGGAGCTGCTTCAAATTAAGATATAAAAAGGAAGTTTTGTCTCCTGTAATGTGATGATGACTCTTTTACTTCTTTTTTTTTTTTTTACAAATTCAGTAGCTGTATTCAAAAAAGTATATAGTTTTATTCTTGTTATATCTTAACTAGTTAAATATATAAAATCTTCCAAATCTTGTGAAAGTTTTGAAATCATTTCCTTTCTTTGCACAGCTTGCAAGACTTTTTTAGGTTTGTTTTTGTTTTTGCTCAATATTTAGCAAGGTTTAAATATTCAATTATAGATGGTTCCATAGAGGGATAAAAAATACAGCTTATCTTTCCATTTAGTGACTTTCAAATGCAAGATTTAGTAACTATATAGCATCATAAGACTTTCCCTTGGTTGTTTTTAGCCTCATTTATTTTATATGTGCTTTCCTTTCCTTTCTTGTTCACATTGTAAAATGTAAAAGGAAAAACCTAAAATTGAATAAAATCTAATTAATATTCTTCTATTAGTTATGTTTATATAATCCCATTATTACAACTTGACCAACCTTTATTTTAGTTGTCTTAAGTTAACTTTTAACTTGACTGAAATGTCTCCAAAGAAAAGGTTTGGTTTAAAGGGTTTAGTGTATCTTTTCTATTTTTACACATTTTTTTCTGTAAAATAGACATTCTTTAACTCTTAGATTATCTATGTTACTTGTACTTTGCAAACATCACCATTGTTATTTCATGTGTTGATGAAGAGTTTGAGTTTTTCTGCAAGAATAAACGTCTCTAATCTTTCCTACCTATTCCTTTACAACTGGGGTGCTCAAGTCCAGTCCTCAAGAGTTACTATCCTGCAACTTTTTGATGCATCCCATTTTTTACACACCTGAATCAAATGAGTGGCTTGTTACCAAACCTCTGCTGAAGTAAATGAGGAGACTGAGCCTTTAGATTCTGTTTTTTTTAGAGAAGAGATGGGACTAAAAGTTACAGGGTGATAGCTCTTGGGGATTGGACTTGAGCACTCCTGCTTTACAACCTGTGTTTGGTTTAATAGCTTTTAACAAAACTGTCAGATTATTGACAGTAGCCCTACAGTCAAATGAGTAAACAGATGACCAAATCTACCATTCAGTGGAGAAATTGGCCACAGTTTTGTATAATTCAAAGGGTTAAAGAATGTCAGGGTGTCACACAGGAACATTTACCCACATTTGTTTAACACAAATTTTTGTCCTGATGTTTGACTGGAATGAAACATATATGAAATGTGGAACAAGCATGGCCAACCATTTCAGAAACAAATATGTTACAGTTTTGATTTGGCTTAGAAAAGTATCCTTTAATGCATTTGCAGTTTAGCCTGACATGGGTGATATTAACATCTGGTTACTGTGTCCTGAGGAATATGTATCTTTGATGGGATAAAAGATATGCATCCTGTTAAATTTGTAAAAAAAAAGAAAATAACAAAAACATAATCAGCATTGCAAAAAAACAAAACATGTAGATGATGATCAAACATGATGGTGGTTGTACGAGGTTTTACAGTTGCGTTGCTTTTTGGGGGAAACTGCTCAGCTCACAGCAGTACACTGTTTGTTGGAACCTTGGTTAATGCAGCAGGGGAATGATTTTAGGCACACCATCACCGCCACCTCTGATAGATTCATAAAAGTAAAAAGAAAACAAATGAAGTTTCAAATTTGGCTTCCCTTGTGCTTCCGACTGGTGTTTCAATCTGTGTCCACAGTTACCTTTGTTAAGGATTATGATGTTAGATAGACACCTGGTGAAAAATGTTGTTGTTGAAATCAGCAGATCCTTGAAATTAGCAGTCACCCAATGTTAGAAACTCAGATGGATACATTTGAAGAAGATAAAAAGAAACTGAATTTAATTTTGTATCATTGTTCACCTTTAGAAACCAGGCAAACTGAACCTAAAAATCTGCAGATCTATTTTTGTGTATTTCTAAGGGATAATTTTTAGGCCTAAATACTTTTCAGTGGTTGTGATTAGAAGTGGAGATTGACATGTTTGAAGTCAAAAAATCATGGATTGTTCACCTATAGCAGATAAAAAAGTCCCTTATTTATTGCATTTTGTCAAAATACATCAAAGTGAAAAAAGGCAAAACATTAAAGGAGCAGGCTGCCTAGAACACACAATATCATTGTGCACAGACCTCACCAGGGGATGCATATGTATAAAGATGGAATGTATTTGAACATAGACCTAGTTTTCTTCAGGGTGTTTTTTTTTGTTTATGTTTTTTGCTTTTTTTGCATCATGTCACATGATCCATGTGGTCTTCTTCAGTTTGGAGTTTCATATTTATGGATGATATAACCAGCCCAGTTACTGGTTATTTACCAACTTTTACAATGGTATGAACTCATCTATGGTATTGAACATCTATATGGTCTAAAATACTCTTACACTTCACACTTTTTACTTGTTTAAGAGTTAGGTCTAAACATCGACACATTACTTATATCATTGTTTCTTTGGCTCTATGTTTGGAATCATTGTCATCCTGGAGGGGGAACAGCAGACCTCCATTCATCATCTCATCAACTATGAACAATCAGCTGACCTGATAAAGTAAAGCATTCCCACATCACTATGCAACCAACGCCTTGTTTGGCTGTGTGGATTGTGTGTCCAAGGAGATACCTTGCTGTCATGTCATTTTGATTTGCTTTTAGGTGAACATTTGTATTGGTTTTTGTCAAATCTGACCAGAAGATCTCTAAAACTTGCTCTGCCCCCATCCTTTGGCCACCTTTCAAAGAGGCTTCTCACGACTTTTTTTGGCTGGATTTCATGTTGAAAAGTTTATACTGTAGACAAAAACACGGTTTTAAAACAAACAAGTTCAAGTTCATGAATCCATCAGTTTCACATTCAGATGTGTTTTTTTAATGTAAAATAAACGCCTGTTTCAATTTTTTTATGGCTTTATTCAAACAGATTCAATTAATAAAATATTTTAGAATCTTAATTGTTTAAGGTTCAATACCAACACTGTATAAAAGTGACCCTGCAGCATGATGCTTTCACCACTTTCTTTCACCGAGGGTATCGTGTTTTCAGAATTATACTATCATTTCCTGAAGATCCTTTAAAATAGTCAAGGTGTGAAATATCATTTCACTGCACAGATGAACTGAAGCATGCACTTTAGAAATACAAAATCAGTCATGAAAAATGTGTGTAAATTGTTTAAGAACTAATTATAAACATCGGAAAAAGAGTCATATGGAAAACACATAGCAATGTGAGCCGCTGATATTGGGATTACTGAAGGTAAAAACCTAAAGGTGACATTTTAATTACGTTGTTCTTAAATGGCCTAAATACTCGCTACCATGACAGAAGCGCGCAGCAGCCGGGGCCCATTTTCTCCATTTTCACTTGGCTGTCTTCTGTGCGCCGTAAATAATGTTGATAAAGACCCCCCCCCCCCCCCCCCCCCCTCCAAAAAAACAAAAATGACTTTCACGTCCCCATCCATCCCTCCCCCCGATTGATTTAACGTGACCTCCGTTTCCAAATGATATTGGAAGGCCGTTTAAACAGATGAAGGCTTAAATTGTCTTGCTTGTATGCGCATTAATCTCCCATTCATCATCATTACTGTGCGATCGGTCCGTCCACGCCTCCGCCAGCCTCTTTTTTTGCGCTACGGCAACGCTCTGTAAATTAGGATGTAATCCAATTTAACCAGCAGCGGCAGCAGCCACCGATCCGCTAACAATTTTTCCCCTCGCTCGGTGGACAGCTGCACTGCACCGCCCCTATCAAAACGCTTTGTGTTAGTTGTGAGAGCTGAGGGAACCCTCCACCAATCCTCGCTAATAGGATCTTATAAGTCGGATGTAATTGCTGTTTTACGTGCAATCTATACAAGCCCATCACATTTTCCAACTCAGTCATCCTCCTGCAATTAACTGTCTGCACTGATGCTGCCGCTGAGGATATGGTCGCATCTATATGTGCGGCTGGGTAAATGTTGTTGTAATTTTCTTCACTTTAATATGTCATTTTGGCAGACGCTGCTTTGCAGATCTAAAAAAAGGAAGCCGAAACCTTTCAAAACAAACAGATATTTGAAAGACCAACCTGATCCTCATCTTTGTTTTATTGCACGCTAAAAAAGACGAAAAAAATAAGAAAGCAATTTTCCTGCTTGACCCTTGTGTCTGTATGAGGCTTAAAGACGCTGAGCCTGATAGTTTACATAAATCTGCCCGACCCGGGAGGCTTAAACGTTGTATTATCCCAAACATATGCATTTTAATCAGCTTGGTCACACTTACAAGAACTCCAGTTAATAAGGCCATCAATCAAACGCGTGTAGTGGAGAGAGAGGGGGGAGTCAGGAGGAGTGGGTAGGGGGTGGGTCACTGTGCAGGGGGTTTGTTATTTTGTAGAATACAACATTTTATCTTAAGTAGCGAGAGAAAAATATAGTTTGGGGATATATGGTGTATGGTTTTACTATTTACATTTGAAACTGATTGAAAAAAATCAATATGCATGTTTATTTAATATATATTTGTTAACTATTTTATGCTGATTCTCAAAGCTTACACAGTCGACTCGTTTACAGTTAAGGAATGACTGAAATATTTATGAAAAACAAACGAAACAAGAATCATAATTTTTCACTTATTGTATTTGTGTTAACATGGAAATATAAGTGTCGACATTTATGAGTTGCGTAGAAAGCTCTCAGTTCTGCAACAAATGTCAGCAGACGTTATTCCATAGACGGACAACAAAAGTAATATGCAAAATGTAAACATCTGTAAACTATAGAGTGTGTAAAATATATATTTTTGCAGGTAAACGACTTATTATGGTATATGGTTGTTTAAAAATAGAAGATTTTGAACAATGCACATATATTAAAACTTAACTTGCTTTAAATAAATGTGCTTAAACTCTTACGTAGTGTCGGGTCATGTGAAAGTAGACATTACAATGCAATTTGTTTGTTTAATTTGCTTTTAAATTGTGCCTAAATAAATTACAATATTAGGATGTTAATTTACTTTTATCGTGATTAAAACAATAAGCAAACATCAATATATCTCAATGGTTCTATATTGGTTGAGTATTGAAAAATTGGTATTACTTTAATACTTAATGCAAATACTGATTCGCAGAAAAAGCTTAAGGTGTAATTTTAAAAAGCTACTGCATACCCAAGAGGGATTGAGTTCTTTCACAGAATAATGGTCTCCAAAGAATATGTGGCTGTGAAGACAGGCCTACTTTAAATTTGTCTTCTCAAGATTTTAAATAGCGAAATTGAAGAAATCAAAAATATTTTCAATTTCAAATTGCTTTATTCAGCAATAAAGAAAAATACAAATGTAACTAGAATTGCAAGCAATTACAAATGTAATTAATAAGTACTTCTAAAAAGAAAAATAATCAGAATTTATAGTCGCAGTTTCGTGAGCAGTTTATATTTGCTGATGTGCTGCTTCTTTATTTGCTGGAATCACATTAATGCACTTGTAACTGCTAACTAATAACCAAGCTTTCAAACAAGTTAGATAAACCAGTTTCTCTTGACAATTTATTTAATTTTATTTATTCTTGTTCTGGGTCGCAAACTATAAGGCCTCTTTGGAAGAAAAGCGATATCAAAATAAAAAAAACATCACGATTAAGACATTTAATTTCGAACGAAATAAAATCAATTTTAAAGGGCATCTTTAACATCTATATCCTACCCCTTAGATGTATCTGTTCAAGTGCTAAGAGCAAAGGTAAAATGTGTGAAATGGAAATTAGTCCCATTGCTTATTGTTGTTGCAGTTATGCAGTCAGTCAATATCACGTTGTCCAGTTGGAATACAAGATATTAGTTCAAGATAATGTGATATGAAATGTATTTCTAAATCAAATCTGAGCGCACTCTCTGTGGGCCCCATGTTTTCTCTCAATCCCATTAACGCTCTCAAACCCGGTTTAATTTGCGCGGCTCTGTTCAAACGCAGCCAATTAAGATCCAACTGATTGTTTACGTTTTTTTCTTGAAGGGTCGATGCTTCTTCGTTTCTCTCTCTCTCTGTCTCTCTCTCTAGTAACCAGACAACTAATTCCGTTTCTATTAAGTGGTTCAAGAGAAAATATGAGTGGCGTTAACGGAGCCTGGGGACCACTTAGCTGTCATGGTCAATCTCTCAGTCCCGTCAGGAGATATACTGGAAGGTGTCGGGGGGCCACGGTAGGGTGTTTTGACAGCGGCCACTTGAGAGCAAAAATAGTGTTATTATCGAAATAAGAAATCATGGGAATTTGTCCTGAAGGAAATGAAATGCAAAATAAAACTCTTCTGAAATGGAAAAAATACAGGCTTGTTTAAGAATTTTAGGCTTTAAAAAAACGACAAATGTGTTTCACTGAAAAACAGTTACACATTGATATAATTTATTACAAATCCTAAATTACAGACAACATAATCTGAAAATCATGAGCAAATAAGCACAAACAATAATAACAATAATAATAATAATAACACAAAGACGAATAAAGTGAACACAGAGGGAAACAGAAGAAAATATATGCCTACCCACACATTGGACGTCTCTGAATTTCTTTTGTATGGTTATTTGGAGTTGGTGAGTCTTTGCGCTTATTGAAAATAACAACGAAAATATCGTAAAATTTTCATTCCTATCCCATTGATAATGTTCAATTTAAACCCAAATAAGAACATTGGAGGTCGGGCAAGTTTAGCCCATATTATCTGATCGATTCACCTTTCACCAACAGTTAGACACCAGATAATGTCTTTAAGGAGACATGTTTTCGCTTTCACTTCTTGATACCAACGAAGCATCAATATATGCCTTGTCAATTGATCTTTATTTTTCAACCACAATTTCATGCAGTTTAAATGGGAGGCAATGGCGTCTTTCCTATGTAAACGTAAAAGGCTTTAGTGGGTAGGTCGATTTTCAGCTTAATTTTCTTCATAAGACGCTACTAAAGCATAGACATGTCGAAAAATCTATAACTTCATTTCATTTGATCGGATCTAAAATCAGTACGTTACAAGGGAGGAACGCAAAAAGAAGAGTCCTTGGTGTCTATCTATTTTGTCCGCATTTTGATTGTCCCCTCTCCATCCTCCTCTGGGTCCCCCTCCCTCGCCAATCCATCTCCTGCACCATGCAGTAAGGGCTGTTCAGTAATCCGTTCCCTCGGCGCCTTGTTATACCTTTTGGCAGCAACGATCCCTTTCTCCTAGTATCGCCATTAATTCAACGGCTCTTACATATACATCACTTACTAATTTTACTTGCATGTGCACATTTCGGCCTGTGGCACAGCCGCCGCCGCCTCCATCAGGACCCCGATGTTGAGAGTTGCTTCTAATGAGATGGCCATAGCCAGCTTTATTGGGAAAAAAATCCCCTTGTTAAAAAAGAGAGATGGGAAGCATCAGTCTTGCGTAACTTATAATGGGCCTACAGGTAGACTGTTTTGGAGACAGGCAATAGCAGTAATACACAATTTCAATGGCACCATCAAACTGATTTATCTGAAAATCATGTCTTTCTTTCTTTATGTCCTAGCTGTGAAAGGGAATTATATTACAATCAGGGTAGATCCATTGTGCGCCTGCTTAAACACGTCTTGTTCACCGATTTCTTCATGCTGTTTTAGTCCTGGTCCGACAATGCAGAAGTTTTGCTTATATGACGAAAGAATTGGTTTCATCTGGTGAGAGGCACCTCTTCCCTTTGGTCTAACGTCACAGGGGAAGGTTTGCTGAGAACTGAAGGCGTAAAAGTGACAAAAGCGTCCGTCCTGCTCGTTGGAGTGCAGGGAAAGTCCGAGCCGGCTGGCCTGCTGGCGATCCCGTTGGACTGACTTGTGTGACAAGCAAGGCAGGCGCAGGGACTCCCACCTGGGCCCAGACCATGGGCCTGTCCTGATGGGTATAAGGAAGGGTGTCTGAAGGAGCATAGAAGCTCTGGCCTCTGGTAGGGATGAGACAACATTCGGAAACTGTCAAGGGACCTCAGCGGGGTTGAAAAGGGCGTGGCACCGGGGGCCGGGGCGCCTCCGACACCTACACTCAAAGGTGAATAGTAGGGCAGAGGCAGGTGGGAAGGGAAGGGGTAAGGTAGGTTCCCCGTGGCAGCAGCGTGGCTCATCATGTAGGTGTAGAAGGCCGGATCGGCGGGATGAGGCCACGTCATGGCCAAGCGCTGGCGTTTGTCTTTCATTCTGCGGTTCTGGAACCACACCTGGAACAGAGACGCATTGGGTCAAATATTAACCACAGCGCCTTCTCTCTGACCAACAACAACAATAGCTGTATCGTACTGTACTTCCGCCTTTACGCACGCAGGCCCAACGTCCAATTCAGTCCTTTCTTTCAATAGATTTTTTAAGTTGTTTAAACTCTGCAACCATATTGATTGTTCATTTAAGAAATTGTGATAATTTGGGAAAATTTGAGTATTTTTACTGTCCACGTCATACAACCCTTAAATAAGGCTCTCTTTGTGCATCTGAAGCCTGATTCTCTTTTTACAGATATATATTTCCACAAATAATAATCTTACTTTAATTGTGGTTTCAGGAAGATTTAGTGCAGCTGCGAGTTCGCATCTTCTTGGCCTGGACACGTAGTTTTCCCTGTAGAACTCCTTCTCCAGACGAGCGATTTGCTCCCGGGTGAACGCCGTTCGATACCTGCGAATCTGGTCCGCTCCATAAGACAGAGAGCCCTGACCTGGGACTGTCTTACTTGGGTCGACACCGGTCTCAACCGGAGAATGACCAGGGGAATCTGCATTTCGACCTGAACCAACGTGCAAAATAATGGATAATTTTAGGATGCAATATATGATATAAGCAGAGGTGCAGTTATAAGTTTAGCCATATTTGAAAGGTCATTTCACTATCATAGCATAGATACATTTGAAGATGTGAATTAAATTTGCTCCCCACTATTACAGGGCCTCTCTGACATACATCTGTAGTATGGTTAAAGTCTTTTTAATGGGGTGTTATTCTTTAATTTTATAAAAACAACAAATAAACAACAAGAATTTGTAGCTTAATGTGATGAAAACATCTCATGCACGAGTAAATGTGTATGCAGGCCTTGTTCATCTCTATGATGCCCAGGTTTTGCACCTTAAATAAATGATAGAAAATAATTCATAAGAATTCCGATGTTCCTGCACAAGTTTATTTCGTGTGGTCCAGTCTACTTAAAACTATATTTTCCTGCATCGTGTAGTAAAAAAGGAGAAAAAAAAACACAGGGAATTTTGCAGCCAAAGTAAGTGATGAGAATTTCTGGTTGGATTGTGGGTGTCACCGCAGCGTTTTCAGCCACTTGACAGAACAGCTGCAAGTACCAACGGCAGTAGATGTTTTTGCTCTCCTTTAAGTACAAGATGAGCTATTTTAGAATTTATCAAGCGGTGATACATGTTATGTTTATAACCAATGCACAGATGTAAATCTGCGGCTTTTAAAATAGCTTGCATGCAAACACAGACAGGCTGGAAAATAACGTCATACCATTAGTGGTTGGGTAATCCATGCTTTCAGGCGTGCAGCTCACATCAATTTCCTCATAGAAGTCAGACTCGTTGTCCGAACTGCTGCCGTCTTTGTGATGCCTTACACCGGAGGAGGATACGGTGACCGGCCTGGCGTCGGGACACATGCTCTTTCGTGAGCTCTCCTCCGGGACCAGCTCCGTATTTCTTTCCCGGGAGTAGGGCGCAGCGCCTTGGTTCGGGCAGCTCCTATGGCCCGGTTTTCCCTGCGGTTCTCGTGCGGAGATCCCGGTGGCTTCCTCCACCGACCTTACTACCACCACCGCCTCTCTGCTTTCCATCACCGGCGCTGATCTGAAAACCCTCGACTTCGCGGGAGAGCGAGAGGAGCCAAGAATGTGAGGAGGTGGAGGAGGCTTGCAGACGGTGGATGGGGGGGATGAGAGTCTTTCTTGGAGGCTTCTGGAAAAGAATCAATCCGGTGTGACCCTCAGAAAGGAGCGCTGCAGAGTGCGGAGCCGGAGCTCTGGGAGGGATCACCATTTACCCTCTCTCTCTCTTTCTCTCCCCCTTCTACAGAGCTGTCATTTTTAACAGGCCAATCTTCAGGATGGTCCCCCCCTGATGACGCCACACATTGATTAGAAATGTGGGTAAACAGGAGGGAGAGGGGAAAGAGGCGGGTGGGGGCAAGATGACAGTTGGTGTATTTCAAACCAATGCTTTGCATCTTTAGATGCATACAGGTACCTCATATCATTTCACTTGATAAAAGCCATATCAATGTGAGGACTCCTGCTACAAACTAGAAAACTATCTGAAAATAAAAATGGTTTTGGTTCTTTATCATTTCACTCTTATGAATTTCATTTTATTTCACTGGTATTTCACTTCACAGTGTGAGTGAATACAAGATATCATATTGTATTGTAAAGTGAATAAAAATTCAAATTGTAAGCGCAATTAATCACCTGTTTCAATGATCAAATACATTGTGTAAACCTCTAGTACACAACAACGCACCCCCAATCCAGCCTACATATGGACTCTTCTTCTTGTCTTAAGTGGAGTTAAGTAAAGTCCTCAAAGGTCAAGCCTTCGGTCAGAGTTCAGTTTAGAGACTATCAGAGTTAAGCTCGAAAAACCAACAGATCCTCAACTGATTTATTTTGTAGTAGAAAGAACTTAGAACATAGAGAAAAGAACATAGAAAGAACTTTTACAAAGCTTCAGGCACATCTCAGTTATCATAGCAGAGACATTTGAACTATTTTTGAACTATTTTATCTATCTATCTATCTATCTATCTATCTATCTATCTATCTATCTATCTATCTATCTATCTATCTATCTATC
>JAUZNJ010063541.1:0-12086 GCA_034780135.1 Jordanella pulchra
TGCAGGTGGAGCTGATTAGAAAGATGAGCTAGGCAGGTGGAGATGATTAGAGCACGGCTGATGACAGAATCATGACATAGCCTCTACATAGAAGTTTTCAACTGCATTTCACTAAATAAACAGCTTTTAGATCAATTGGTTTGCTTTTATTTAGGTGTCTTGAATGATGATTTTGCAGGCAGTTGGGAAAATGGGTGATAAAACGACTGTCCTTCGGTGTTGTAATTAGCTTTTCTTTGCACACAGTCAATTGCAGAGCTGGATTTTCCTCTGCTACAAACAGAACTTTACCCACCTTATCTTTCCAACTTAGTCAGAAACAAAGGCGTTTCACCTGTACCAGGTGCACTCTGATTGCCTTTGGTCTTTTCCACTAATTAGCAGGGAAGGACAGGTTTGCAGGCAATTTACCAGAACAGCTACTGTGGAAAACAACGGCAAGGGAAACTGGCAAATAAATGACAACTGAATAGATTAAAAAATCTAAGTTTATCAAGATGAATTATAACTAAAATTAACAAAGGTCAAAAGAAAAAAAAACGTTGATCAAGACCCCTTACAAATTTACACAAAAGTCAGGCTCATCAAGGCAAGACCCTTGTACACTGCTGTGTAGTTATCTCTTACTTAATTGCTGTTATCTTTATAAAAATGGGATCAAACAGTAACAACTAATTATAATCAAGCCCAGCTTCAATGGTACATGAAAGCTAAGCTATGATGCTGATGTTTATCATAGGGACTTTTACATGCTCTGTCGAAGTCTTAACTAAGATGAGTCAACCCAACACACAGGAACAATGAGAATGAAGATAAACATCTGTCTCTTCAAACAAACACAAGGACAAAGAGTCTGAAATAGATTAATTAACTCAATTTCAGGGTCCATGTGTTAGTAGACAAAAAAAAGGGGAAGAGGAAGGGTAAATATTTTTAATGAATAACTCATTATTTGTCTTATCCTTTGCCTCGCTGTGCTCAAAGTCATCACATTAGTTCACTGTCTCTAACTGAAAAAAGTCCCAAATCACTGGGAGAGATTTAGAAAAAATACGCAATTTCTTGTGTAATATCACCACATGAATTCTCGATTGATTTTAATTAACAGGAAATAAGCTTAGAATGCTTTTCATGGATTGTTGAAATTTAACAACATCTAAAACTAGTTGGCCATGTTTTAAAGGCAGAAGCTCCATGTGAAGAAAATAGTTCTAAACTAGGCGTAGATTGTGGAAAATTTCATGTCAACTAATCTTTTAGTTCAAAATACTATTTTTATCAAACTTTCAAACTAATGTCAAGTCATAAAAAATGTGCTTCCCCACCTGAAAGTGATAACATCCACACAGTTATTTCCACTGGGTTCCACTAAATGACCATACAAGGGCCTTGCTCTCCCTCATCATTTATTTTCAGGAAAGAAATGTCAGACATGTTCCAGTTCATTGCTTTCAGTTAGTATTTAAGTAATTATCCTGTTCTTTGTGTCCAAATGAAAAATTTTGTATAAATCACCTGAAAACACAGATTTAGATCTGGAATACTGGAAGGGATGCTTATGTTCTTTGGTGTAACTAATATAGTGATGACTATAAAAAACAATTAAAAAATAATAATAAATTCAGTAAATCATTACAGCATTATTCTTCAAAATGTTCCCAGATTTAGCCTAATTCCAGATATCTGATCAACGTAATTTAGTGGAAGATAAACAGTCTGATAATTAGAAAAATCTCTAATCCACTAACATGAATTAGTTCTGGTATTAGCTATTAGTGGATTAGCAAAATTGTCTACCACTCTGTTTCATACAGATGTCTTTCTTAAACTGCTCCTTCTAAAATAAAAAAACAAATTTTACCTTCAAAGCTTAGGTTGTAGTACCAACTAACATCTTAACTGTTTTAGTAAGTGAGTCTGGGTTTAAAAGCAGTAATATTTAAAGAGGTTTTGATGGATGCGAAAGCTTCAACCATCAGTTGTGACCTTCAGATCCCACAAAGGTTTTTGAGTTTAATTTCTCAAGCCATTAATCTGTTAGACTGTCAAATAAAAAAAGGAATCTCATGCAATAAAAGCAATCTTATTGACCCATGAGCAATATCAAAACGGCAGCTAAGACAGGGCTCTACCGAAAGGAGCTTTTACCATAGAGACTGAAAGAAAAGAACTAAATTCCAAAGCAAAGAACAACCAATCGAGAACCGTTGCTCAGATTTATGTTTGTTATTGTTGTAGCAGAAAATCAATTTCTATTCCTACAGCCTAATAGCGCTCGATTTGAAAAGGGGGCTTATGAATGCTGAAAATCTTTCAAAACTGATTAAAAGGGATTGTTTAGCTTATTTACACAAAAAAACATTTTCAAAAACAAATAATGAATTTAGTACATATCAACACAAAATGAGAAGGAGATTTTGCATTTGGGAAACAAATAGAAGCATTTTTGCTCAAACATCTTACAAAGTAGATTAAAAAACCATTAATTTCTAAATATACATGGTAAGATTAAATTTAATCTTGTAAGGGACACTGTGACAGAGGTTTCATCTTGTTATATTTATTTTAGAAACATGGCAAGCCTTTCAAGAAAAACACTATGGCTCATTATTCATAGCTTTCAGCTATCAGGGCATAATACTAGTTAGAAAAATATTTAGATTGTATCAGCCTTAATATCTAGGATTATTTCTCTTTGTTTACCACCGCAGAGATAGGGTGAGCAGCTCGGTCATTCGGGAGAGGCTTGGAGTGGAGAAACTCCTCCTTCACATCGAGAGAAGTCAGCTGAGGTGGCATCATTTTTGGATGTCCCCTGGATGCCTTCCTCGGGAGGTGTTCCATGCACGACCCACCGGGAGGAGGCCCAGGGGACGACCCAGGACACGCTGGAGGGACTACAGTATGTCTTTCGGAAAATGCACAATGATTTGTATATATATCAGTTAAAAGAAACCAAAAAGGGGCAAAGCAAGTTGAAAAAAAATTTTTCATAGTACATTTCCCACACAGGCAGATGCACCTGAACTGTGCTCCCTGAATTTACACCTTGGCATCCCTCAACATATAACATGAGCACAAGGCTTTGTGCTGCTAGTTTATTCGTCATCTATCATCTTTCACCTTTGTCCTTCTCTCTGTGCCATGGCCGATCAAAGAGATGAAGACAAATGCTGCTGCGCATCCTCGTATCATTGGAAAGAAACTCTCTCCACTATCCTTGACCGAGACCTCTCCTCTCTGGATGTGATTGTTTTCACTTTTTGCTCTTTAGTCTTTGTGTTTCCGTTTGTTTACCGTGTTGCTAGGGTGAATCAAATAGCTCTAACAATGTTAGGTTTGGATACAAGTTCAGATAAGAAGCAAAAAAAAAATACTAAAACAACAGTATTGTTATCCAGAAATGTACTTATTTGGAACCTTTAATTAGAATTTTTTAAACAGCTTTTTTAATGGGGTACACATGTTTGCTTTGGGTCTTACACCACAACACACAAGGAAAACAATCGCATGTTCAAAGCATATATATATAAACCTTTATGAAGAGAATGTGAAGTAAAAAAGTTGCTTACAAACAAACAGACAGCTTGGTGGAGGTCTGCGCTCTCTGAGTGCCTTTCTAGTTTGTTATTGTATTGATGCAGTGAAATATTAGTGTCATAATTACAGTGACAAACGACATTGAAGACAACAATGACCATATGCAAATAGGGAAGTAGGCAGTGGTCAGGTAGAGACTAGATTATTGCACATTTTATTCTTAAGGATGGGAAGGGAATGCGCTAGTTCTGGGAGGGACTCTGGATAATCATATTTGGTCTGCAATATAATTCCATCAATTAGAGCTGGCCAAGCGCTACTATGAAAAATCCCAGAATGCCCTGCTGGCCTGCTGGTCCATTGGCATGTCAATCATGACCCACAAGCCCCCCATCTTTCGTTGGCATCCATTAGCAACATAGTGCCAGTCACATTGGGTCCCCTTGCAAAAAAATTACCAAACAAAAGGTGAAAACCTGGAGTTTTGGAACAGGTGGGAAGCAGGCTATTAGTTTCCCTCATGTGTGGAGCCAACTTAGCTGTGACCATAAGAAATTAAATAGCATAAATATTTCTATTAATAGATTTTAATTTTGGCACATTATGTATTTGAGTTATCCATCCCTGTATTAGTAATGAGAGCACTGTCTGCTAGACTCGTTTTTTTAAAATAAAACAGAAACATAATTCTGTTGCAGATCTGCATCATTTCAAAAAGGCTAATATTTAAATGAATTAAATGTATAGCATTCTGATAAAATCCAATTTCATTTTCATTTCTTGGACACTCTCTTTTGTTGATGTCTTGACTTTAACCTTTTAGTTTCCTTTTATTCTAAGGCATTTTACTGTTTTTTTTTTTTACAAGAGAGATGTGCTACAGCTGAGACTCTAAAAAACAACCAGAAAGGAAAAATAAGCTACAACAGAAAGCCTCCAGCTGAAATTATAACAAGTAGGAAAGCTTTCATACTTAAAAAAAGTTATTTTCATACATATCTATAATCTTGGAGAAATAATTGAATAAGTATTCATTTTTAAAAGCTACATGCCAACACTTCAAATAATAATCTGCTAACTATTTAACGAGGCAAGGGAATTTGTATTAATCAAGAGGACATCAGCATGAGTAAATCAGTATAATTTGAATGCATTGTCAGAACAAAATAAAGACTTCGGCCGTAAGTATGAATGATTCACCACTTCCTTAATCAGTCCGTTAAATTATCAAATAACATGAATAACAGACTAAAATCCCTGCCTCGAATCATAAGGATTCAGACTGAGAAAAATGAAAGATCTTCCTCTAGTTTGAATTGCTGTTATATAAATAAAAAACCTGAATTTATTTTGTTTTTATAAGCTGCTAAAGTTTTATTTTATTGTCATCAGAAAATGAATCAAACAATCAAAAAAAAAAAAAACAATAAAAAACCCTCTGCCAGACTTCTAGTTGCACTATTTTTGTTCTGAAAGCAGAACACTAAAGACTATTTGTCTGCAGAAATACACCAAAGCTGCAGTTCTTTGACTGTGTCTTTATTTTTTGATCCATCTTTTAAAATTTTAAGATAAAATAAAACAAACCGCAAGAATTTAACCGACTGGTTTGAGAAGTTTCACCTATTTTATTTGAGGTGACTTTACTCATTCTGATGCTTTTTAATGAAAGTGTTTAATTGCTTTCCATGTTCATTAATTAATTCTAACTAATCAAGGTATTATTCTCATTTGATTCATCTACATTGGTTGGGATAGTTGAATGGATGGACGGATGGATGGATAAAACAGATTTTATTAATCGTATATTAGTCTCTAACATGATCTGTTTACAGGGGTAAAACTGAATGGCAGAAGAGGACGGTTCTTGGTAAAAATCCAGATATTAGCTATGAATTTCTAACCATCTTGGAACCAGATGGCCATAAGTTAAACATTTTTGAAGGTGCAAAACAAAGTGGCTTTGTTCAGAAACAAATACTCTCAGATGGCTGCACGGACTTTATTAGGAAGGACTCTGACACCCTGAGCAAATGACTGTTCCACTTTCACAGCCACTTCAGACTTAATTTCCAGAACATTTCATCACTTTTCCCTAATTAAATGCTGAAAGGCTGGGGCTCAGAAGGAAGCGAATTAACTGCTGAATGGCAGTGAGTTTTGGAAAACAAACACTTCCCATTGGCTCTGAAGGAGGGAAATCTGAGCACACATGCCCGGCAGTGCTCTTTTATTCTTTGTTAAGTGATTCACATTTAATCAGATGCACAGTTAGTGAGACCCATGCTTCCTATTTCAGTGGCAGAATGATAAATGAGTGTTCAAGGCGAAGGATGCCATGATGGACAGAGGAGCATTGCCAGGATAGCAGGAAGAGGTGTGGAGATCTATCACAACAAGGTTAGAAACTTCTCTGGACTCGAGCTGAACGTTTAAATATTCACTCTTCAAAAAATTCATTTTTGCACAGGCTTCAGACAATTAAACATTCGTAAAATATCAAAGCAATTAATGGTAATCTTGGAATACATTTGGGATAAATAAGTTCATGGGTTTTTGTCTGTGAGCGACCGTGCAACATTAGGATAAGAGCCCATCCTGTGTCTCTCTGCATCCTCTCCTCTACAGTGCCCTTGTTGCTTCTCTTCCCTTGGGTAAAAAAAAAGCTTAATAGCAAAGCTTGAAAAAAGGCAACCAGCAGCAGCACAGAGTAATCAGTGTTAGCAGTGAAATAAAAGTACATGCTTAAAGGACTACTTTTAAATTATGTCAAACCAAATGTTTGATCTTTGTAAGTTACAGAAACAAAACCCCAGCTGAGAGAAAATCTTGGGAGGTCTCATTTAGGGGGCACAGAATACAGCCCAGAGGATCTACTGTGGTACCCGGGGATTCTTTTTCTTATCTTTCCTTACGTCCTGTAGCAGCATTTCAGGCTTACTATACTGAGAAGCTGGTTTCCTAAAGGTGCCAACGCAGCTTCACTCGACAAAAATTCCACTAAAGGCTTGATGATTTTATTAAATCAGGAAGGAATCTTTGATGATAGCAGACAGGCAGCTTTAATAAAACGGGAACCTGTGTTTTCATGACCTTTAACTTTTTGGATGATTCAGACATGTACCTGAATGGGAAGTTGTGCGTATTTACCTATAAACTCTGCAGTATTTAAACCAATATGTGAACCTGTTTGACTTCAAACAAATAAATATTACAAGCCTTGAAAAACTCTTCACAAGTCTCCTCCAGAATTTCTTACCACAAAGCAAAGCAGGAAGCACCCTATTTCTCACTCAGCTTTCTTTATTACTCCTATTCATCTAACTTATTTTCGAATCTCCTAACAACCAATTGTAATTCAACTAATCCTTTGGGTAGTTTGTTTTTCTTTCGACCCATACTTCTCAACCCTTATTGTGGCCACTGTTCAGCCCATTCATCCCTTTTAATACAACTTTAATGTACCATTTTATCTCATGAAGACAGGTTTGATGCTACCACCAAACTTCTTGGTCACATACACCAAAGCGTGGGAAAAATGCAATTAAAAAACTGCTGCCAGAATAGGAAAATGTTAATTCCTTTCTCCTGCTTTGTGAAGGCAGGCCTATAGTTGCCAGAGAAAATTAAATGACGGACACTTCTTGGCCAGACATTGTCTTCCACCCTACCAACATCATGAATTTATTTTTACCTTTTCACTGGCAAGGACTACACCAAGACCCAATATAAGGTTAAAGTTTTATGGATTGGAAGGAGGATGAAAGCAATAGATGATGAAGGGATGAAGCAATGAGAGATGTTGAAGTCAAATTTCCATTATATAGGGTGTGTTCGGATTCATCGCCTGCGTCTTCTAAGGACCTGGTTCTACCTGGACCGGGTCCTTCGAGGGCCGTCGAAATAAAGAAGCCAGAAGAGTTTTCTTCAATGGATTCAAACAGGTCTAGCTTTCTACCCCCCACTCTGTGTACATTATGTCGCCTAGCAACCGTGACAGTTGTTATAGAAATAAGCCAAAGAATGGATGCCAAACTTCTTACAACTGTTCTGTTGCTAATTTCACTTTTGATGAGCTTCAGCAGCAGAACCGTGGTCACAGATATCAGATCTGTTGTTCACTGCATAGATATTGGAATCTGTGCTTAAATGTCAGCCAAACCCATGAACACAGTCACAGAATAATCCCTCTCAATAAACCAAACATTAATTGCCACATATCTGACTCCATAACCTTTTAAATATATATATATACCTTTTAAATATACTGGTCGTGCCTGCCTGAGCCGCCGCCGGCTAACCAAGCCAATGCCACCGCCTGCGTGGAACTGCCGCTGCCTTTCGTGTGGGGGTATGATATCCTGGAGAATTCATCCTGTTTGACTTCATTTCTGGTTCATTTCTCAGAGCTGGACATAACCCTCCAAATGGACCCTGCAACCGAGAAGAAAAAGATGATATAGTGAGATTAACGGAGAGAAGAAAACAAAATGAATTGTGAATTTCTCCGCTGTGAGATCAATAAAAACTCATCTTATCTTATCTTAAAAGAAAAAAAAGAAAAGGTGAATGGAGGGCGGGGCTTACGAATCGCAACAGACCGAGAGGAAGGGTTGAACGGAGTATAAATACAGTACAAGGGAACTGGAGGAGAGGGTTGGGTGTGGCGCTGCTCCCGAACTTAAGTTTTCCCATTAACTCCTTTTCTTGTGTGTGTGAGCCCTTAAGTTTATTGCTTTATGAAGCGTCACATTTTCCTCCCAAACAATGACTGTGTAGACCACCTCATCATCTGTCCACGTCTCTCTTCTCAGTCCTGGATTTGCTGTTTTCATCCTACTGTTCTTCCTCCTTTCTTTTAACATCTTATGTTATCCTACAGAGTTACATCACTATTCACTAGCATTTTATAAGTATTACAACACCTAATATATCTCATTGGGCTTCATGTGGTTTCTTGAAAGTGTGGATAAGGCTTAATTTGTTTTTATGACTTAAATTCCATTCACTCATCCCTTCTTTTTTCACATCAGTCCTTCTCATCCCTCGGAGATCATTTATCTCTTCACCAAACATATTCAGTCTACTCTGCCTCCTCACTTCTTCACAACCTATTTTCATGCCTCCCCCATTCTTATCACATTCACCTCTTACCTTCCTTTGCCTTCAACCATCCCTTGTTTTGACTCCTTTTCCCGAGTGACATCCAACCTTTTTATTCCACTCATCCCTTAATCCTTTTTTTCATCCCAATCTGCCTCTTTCTCTTCATCTCCATTTACAGCTCTGTTTATTCCATATTTTTGCCCTCTTTCCTCTTTGAGACTTTTTCTTTGCACTTATTCAGTTGAAGTCAATATATTGCCTCCATTCTTCTTACAAATAATCATTCGGTTTATTATTTTTGATCATGAGATGCCCCAGTTGAAGCTTGACCTGAACCACCTGTTTCCCCATATTCCTTAATTTAACTATGAATTCATATTGTTGTGGCCTATAGGCCATCCTAGTTATATTCCAGTAAGCAGAGTTTTAATGGGCCCAGTCATAATACACAGACTTAAAGAAAAAAACCAATACATTCAAATTGGTGTAATACTTCCAACACTACATGAAAATTCTGTGTTATGCTGAAAAAAAATGGATTTACATTCCCTTCATATGAATATTTAACCCCCTTCTTGAGCCTGATTCTGGAGGAATGAGGTCAACATAACTTTTCTTTTTTAAATCATTCTGTGAGCTTATAATCTGATGGTAAGTTCAGTCAGTGATGGTGTGAGATGGTCTCACACCTACCTATTTATATGAGGATGCCGTTTGCCAACACAAACGCCTTAATCATTAGAATAAAAGTTAAAGTCCCATTGATAGAGCAGAAATAAAAATGTAATATCTGAACATATATTAAATTGATTATAAGTTATCTCTGCCTCTCCAGTTGGAAACAAGACACAATTATCCAACTGTCTCCTGACCATATGTGGTTTAAAAATAGACAGTGACTCATTGTTATAAATGCTGAGGCACATTGAAGCTGAAATTGTCTTTTTTGTGGGTGTAAGTTAAATAGAACTCATACGGTTTTGCTCTGTGTGCGTTTTTATGTGAAAATAAGATGAAAGAAAAGGAGAAGCAGAATATCCAAAGAAGTGTATTAAAGAGTACATCTAATCTTTCTCTCTGCTGAAGCTGGATCCAACTTCTGAGATCTTTAAGTAAAGGCTCAAGTTATAAATAGGTTAACAGTAACGCTATTGAATATCAGAAATGTAGGATGTGGAAATACAAAAAAACATTAAAAAAAGCAACAAATGTTTAAACTTGACTTTAACAAAACAGAATTAGCAGTTTTAAAATGTAATGAAAATAAATTTAGATCTTTTTAGTTTTTTTAGAATAAAAATGAAGAACAAAAACCAGAGATAGGCACACACAAACATGCACTAACATCTGTGGGCAATTTGGACAGGCCAACTACACTAAAATTCCTGTTATTGGAGGGAATCAGTTCATGCAAAATGAGAACATAGAAAGTCCATGCAAAAAGAATCTTGGTCAGATTTCCAACTCAGAACCATTTTTGCTGCAAGTCAACAGGGCTAAAAACTACACTTTGCAGCCCTATATTCAGTGATATATGACACAATTCCTACCATATCCATTCCTGTATTATCAGGTCAACGTTGTTAGCTCCGGATTCCAATGTGTATTCAAATTAAACTTGTTCTCATCCAGCTAATATCAACCCAATGAAATGTTGTGCATTTGTTCCTGTTTGAAACAAACATATATATCAATATCAGTATATAAACCATCTCTGAATGAGTAAGGAAAGTTGCATCATCTCTATTTGGATACTCTTATCTGTATAACCAGAAATAAAGTGTTGTTTTCACAGATGAGCCAATGTAGACCTCTCCTCTCCCTCAACACATGTGCTGACACAAACTACAGCAATGGCCCACTTCAGGGATGTGGTAGTTTTTCAGAATCTGTCGAAGAAGATATTCAATTTCCTTTGGATTTTACTTGAACACATTTTGCTCCTCCGCCATTAAACCACACAAACGCTCTTCGTGTTTACACCCTGCTTTTCTGTTCTCTTCATTCTTTTCTTCCATTCCACTCCAACTTAGCATTGCCTCTTACTGGCATTGTGTAGGTTTTACATTGTCTATTATGACTGACATATTAGTGTGATTTTATTTTCATGTTTTTTGGGGGGATAACTTATGCTACATCAGTGTGGATGTAGCCAACAAAATTTTGTCAATTCTATTGGCCTGAACCAGAGCAATCAGTTGTTGGAGCATTGATGTATTTGAGCAGTTTGGTGGCTATTTGATTTGCATCTAACTTGGAATGTGTTTTGGAGGATGAACCTTAAATACATCAGAGCTCCAACTACAGACCGCTCTGGTGCGAGCCAACAGAACTGACCAAGACTCTTGGATAGGTGTCAAAACATCTTCAAAACCTGAGCAAAAGTCCAGTGGCCCTCCAAATGAAGCATGTATTTTGGTATTCAAACAAGCAAGAGATCTGTGGCCTTAAAGGGTTCTGTCCTGGTGTGGCGGTGAGCTCTATATATGGTCATATTTTTGAAACCAATCCAAAATAAAATAAGAAAATTAACACCCTCAGTTAGCGTGGGTCACTTTCACAAGGAGAAAAAAAAAAGAAAGTCTGACAGAGTTTATGTTGATGCTTATCCCTCTTTACTATTTTCTCTTCAGATTCAGGCTCTCACTTTGTTGTTCCTTTTCCAATCAAACAAGCTCCTCTTACGACACATCCTCTCTTCCTACAGGCATTCACACTGCAAGTGAAATGATCAAGGGTCTGCATAAATCATGGCGAGAGCAGCATTTATAATCATGCCAGGGTCCAGGGTTCTTTTCATAAGAAAAGAAAATAAAATCCAACAAAGCAAAACAAAGATAATGGGAAGTATATAATGTGTTTTTAATTATCAAAGCCCTCATGAAAACTAGTTTATGGCTTTAATTTCTATAGATGCTCATTTAAAAGAATAATTTTACACATAAATGTTTTTGTACTTCATTGGACCACATTGTGAGGCAGTATGTACCAGTTTACAACTTAAGTTACTGCATCTCTGAGCATCACTCAGTAATGAGACTAATGAGGGACCTTTAGTTTATCCCAGATTTAAAGGCCATTAAGTCATATGTGACCTTTATGGCTCTGCAAAACTCAGCATGAACACACAGAGATCATACATCACACTGTTCTTGTGTATTCCTTACTCACTCGCAAAAGAAACGAGTCCTGACAGTTTAGTAGCATGTTCCATAATCAGTGACCAGGGCTGAAGTATTCCTGCACATCGAAAGGCCATGAGCTTGTCCTCTTTCAGTCAAGCACCCGCTGTGTCCCTGCATTTCTCAACCTTTCTATTTAACATAATTTTCACATTGCTTCACACTTTGTCATCACCTTCCCTCCATCAGGTTGTCTTGCTTGTACTTCCTTTTGGGTCACTAATTTGGAGATATTGACGCCCAGTCGGGGGGGGGGCG
>JAUZNJ010063541.1:12096-27233 GCA_034780135.1 Jordanella pulchra
TAGACCCCCCCCCCCCCCCCCCAGAACTCTTTTATCAGCAGGTCCTAGTTATGAGCAGAAAGTGACAGAAGAAACACCTTTTTATGTCTGGTGCCTAATTGTGTCCCAGCATATCAAGTCCTGGTGTCAGTCAGGTGGTTTCCATCCTACTTTATGATGATCTATATGAACCAAGAGTGGAATTGCTTCCAGTGGGTTTAGTTTTCAGGAAGTCACTCTCACAAAGCCATGAGTGTTTTATTGAAGGTTTTCATTTCTATTCTATATTAACCAAAATTTTTTTACATTTTTATGTGCTGCATAATGAATTATCCAATGTTGATAAAATTTCTAAAAAACCTCTGAAATACTCTGTCCTAAATCCCTAAATCTTCTGATCAGTAGAACAGAAATTAATGCAACTCCATTTTAGCCAGGCTAAATAATCTTTTATTTCTAATTAAATACATTGTATTAATAAAACATGTGTTAATTAAAGGAGCAAAAATTCATTATTTCAGAAAGAAAGTACTAAAATATAGCGCTGTAAAGGTATCCTTTCATTTGATATATGTCATGAAATCACTCGCTAGAACTCTGTGTTGTTCTCCAGTCTCTACCCGACTGTGTGTGCAAGTACATCCATGTTGATGGCCACCACTCAAGTTTAGCCAAAACAGACATGCCTCAAAAGCCCCATTTGTTGGTGAAATTCAGCTTATTGCTCCTTTAAAGAGGCATTACGGAATTTTGCAATGACACTGCCACCTGTGGCCTAAATACAGAACTGCAGCTCTCTTCTGTTTATTCTCATAGCTCGCATTTGTACCTGACAAGGTGTTTGTTTTTACTTTCTTTCACCTTGCCGAGAGTTGCCATTTGTGTCGGGGTTGAGGTGGATGCTTGTTGCTTCTGAATATCAATAAAATGTATCTTGAAAATAACATTTTGATTGTTTGCAAGGTGAGAGCCATTTAATACGAATGCGCTAAACGTAACATCCGCCAAACAACACGGGAACGTAAATAAAGGAAAATAGGCTACAGGCTTACCGAGGTGGGGGTTGCTCATCAAATTATGTTAGATTGCTTATCAAAACAAATGCTAGAGGGGAGAAAAAAAATCATATGGGTTGATCCGGTAAGGTTTCTTTGCATTTCTTAGCATCTATCGGGTGAAGTATATTTATAGAAATTTAGGGAAACGGATAAAAAACAACAATAATGCCATATAGAAGTAAAAAATAAATATGCAAAAGATTTAATGCATATTGGAAATATATTTCTAGCTTGCTTTAAAATCCAACTCAAGGATATCATCTCTATTATCAGTGCTTAGATGTATAATCAGCTATAAGTTTTAAGGAATCAGGATTTTTAAGTATTTTTCATAGCTTTTGTTTTAACAGGAGAGGGTCAAACAGAAAAAAAAACAAAAAAAAAAAGAAAACAAATATCTTCAAATAGATTGGAACAAAGAAAAAACACCTTACCAAAGCAAAAAGAAAACAAACTAGTAAAGCACTCAGAGAGCACACTTCCACCTTACCTTAATACCTGAGTTCAAAGAATCTTTCAAAAAATTCCTGTATCCACATTATGATGTGGATCATCACCAAAATTGAACAGGCTGTTCCTTGGACTGAGATGCACATTTGGTGAAAATGTAATTAAAACAAATTCATAACTGTTCAAGTTATCCTGTGCAAAGAATACGGACAAAAAAAAGCCACAAAAAAAAAAAAAAAACAACACACAAACATTAACTCGACCAAAAACATAACCTTGTTGGAGGAGGTAAAGGAAAGCACTATCAGGCAAATATCTTTAAGGGTATTAAAATGAATCATACTGTGTTGAATATTTTCAGTCCATATGTATGCAAAGCTGTGCCCAGTATTTTATAAAAACTATTTTAGAAAAAAGAAGAATTCAGGAATGCTTCTAACTCCAGAAAGATTCAGTTTTAAGTTACAGGGAAGCAGTTTTGGTGCTTTTCCTCCTTGTCCTGTGCTATGAGTCTAGTTTCACCCTTTAATCAGTTTTATTAATATCTAATCCCTTTTAATCACAGTCCTTACTGTACAAAATAATAGAGGGGAGTTACGTTTTTAATAACTTCATATACCTGTGAAGTAAAGAAAAGTTATGTCATCTGAAAATAAACAAAAACCAGCCTTAAAAACACCCATTTTTGCTTAGAAAATAATAGAGAAAATATATACATTTCAGAGGATTTTCTAGATATGCTGTAAAATTCTCTGAGGCAGAATCTGGGCACCTGTCTCCTGTGTTATTGGTTGATTGACATCAACATCTGATCATTACATGGAAATGTGACGCTCTCTGTTATTCCGGTTACTGCTGGGTGGAAAACAATGCAAACTCAGAAGTGAAAGTACAGCCTAAAAATGCAAAGTAAATGACTCATATGCCACAGTGTGAACACCAAGCAGACCAAACAGACAAAAGCCTCCAGGACTGTTCTGTGTTACGCTGATGTACATAATATATTTCTTCATAATTTAGAGGGAAAATATCTACTAAAGGCTGATCCATTTTGTTCGTGTTGTAACTTTGCTCTGAAGGGATCCAGCACCTGTAAGCCTCAGTATCTAAAACACGACAAAGACAAGCATGTGAAATTTGAGAATCTGATTGAATCTGATTAATTAATGCAGGAGATCTTATGTAAGGAAGAACCATGGGCAAAAATGTGCAGTCTCCTAGAATGTAAATCCAGTTGTTTTATTTTCTAGTGAAAAATACTCAAAATATTTTATTCAACAGTTGAACATTCTGAAAATATAGAAAATACTACCCCATGTTATTCATTACAGGAAAATATGTAACAGAGGAACAATTTATAAGCACTGTGGGAATGCTAAGCTTTGGGTAGCAGTAAGCTATGTAGTACTCCTGATTCAAATGACTAAATTAACTCTTCAGCATGCTGTCAAGTTTGGCAAGGCCTGACAATAAGCCATTCTTTTGATTCGGCTGTATTGAAACAGGGATGAAGCTAAAACCTGCAGGACAGTAGCTCTTGAGAACGAGGGTTGGAGACCTCTGCTCTAGATAATAATAAATTCTTACTTTTTTTTAAAATTTATTTTGGAAATAATGATTAACAAAGTCAGATAACCACAAATCAAACAAACCTTTTGCCAAATAAAAGCAAAATACCCCCAGCAGAACCACTTGTACTTTACACACGGCTATGCTGAGAGAGGACTGTTGCAGATGGGCTAACGTTAGCCGTGGCTGCGGCTAGCCACAGAGCCATCAGTAAATGGGCCATATACTGTAGTTAAGCTTAATAATATAATATTATCTCCTCAAATGATTTTAAAATGTACTGATGGGGAATAACGGCATAAGAGAAGAAAACCTTTAACTCAAAAAGTCACACTGAGCACTCTCCTGGAAGCTGCTGCTGCCGCGGTGCATGCTGGGACAGCGGTCAGTCTGGACAACCCACAAGTCTGCTCTGCTGCATGCTGGGTAAAGAGGGAGGGGCAAGAACAATATCAGGGGATTTTGTCCATTGTCTTTCTTGTGTTCTTGTGAATTGGAACAGTGCTGGGATTGAGGCCGATCATGTTTCACGAGCACAAGAGTACATGAGAACGCAAAAGTACGGCCAATGGCATTATATCTACCGGAAGAGGTTTGTATTAGTGGCGAACCTGAGACCTGGTGATTGGACGAAGGCACCGTTTGGCTTTCAAACCAGAAGTCATTCTGCCTTTTCTGTTTAAGGGCCTTTCCCAATCGGTGGCTAGTCCCTCCCACAATGGCTTCACACTACTTGCAGTGAAGCACTGTAGGTTATGATTACACCCTCTGTTTTTGAGATGGCCTTCCCTCGGTGTTGTTCCATGGTAGCAGTCCAAACTCTGGCAGCGTCTCGGACTGTGTTTTTCAACCCTGGTCCTCAAGGCACACTGCCCTGCATGTTAGAGGTTTGTCTGCCTTAGCACAACTGATTCAGATGATTGTAGTTCAGCAAAGCCTGTCAATCTGCTATCAATTGAAATCAGGTGTGTGGAAGCTGGGAAACATCCAACATCCTCTTGCAATCATGTATAATTAGTTACAGACAGGCTGAACCACCAAGGGCACATGCAAACAGAATGAGAAGGTAGGGCAAGAAAGTAGCCACTGATTGGGAAAGGCAATAAAAGTTAGATGAGCAAGCATAAGCAAAATGACTTCCATTTAAAGGATGAACTGTGCCACCGAGGTCTCAGGTTTCCCACTAATACCTACCTTCTCCAGTAGGTTAATGTCATTGTGATTCTGAAAATGTTGGGGTTTTTTGTGTTTAAAGAGTTGTTGATGTGGTTTGCTCTTCAGGGCCACAGTATTTAAATGTAGATATGCTGTTAAATTAATTTGATGCATCCAGAAAAACCAATGTGCTCCCTAGGCTTTCACCCTATAAATGTGCTTGAAGTATTGTTTTTTTTTATCCACCATTTGGTTAGTCTTTGTACAGTTCTGAAAACATTACAGTAACCCACCTGATGATTTTAGTCAATAGGAAGTTGCTTGCTCATGGTTAATCCTTTTCATAGATTTTTTACCTTTAGCAAAAGTTATCAAAATAAACAAATTATTAGTAGAACCCAAATGTTTAGAATGTGCAAAATGCCTCAATATAAAACAGATAGTGATTCCAATTTCCCTTTGTAGCCTTTCTCCTCAGTATTCTGGACATATAACTTTTTTGATCCATTTCTTTTTGTTTTATGCTTTTGAGACTTTTAGAGAAAACGGTTTCCAATTGCTGTTTGATCCAGAAATCCAACAGGACCTTTGAAATACTCCCAACTGTATTACGTTTGATGTTATTTGTTGTCAGATTTACCTTTATCTTAACTTGGCATCTCCTCTCAATGCACTCTCCCACCAAGATGATGTAATTCAACTTGTATTTTCTCTTTTTTTCTTTTCCTTTTAACAGTTAGACCAAAACCAATTTGCCTTAATTTCACCTGCTGCTTTGTAATTTAGTTAATCCATCCTTCCAAATTAACATTTAAGAAGTAGTGTTATAATTAAGAAACTGATTCTGATTCTGCTTTAACACCTAATGAATGAATGGAGATATTTATTACAGCAATCTTTAATCGATTTGTCAGTTCCATTCAATATTTAGGATTCTGTATTATTCATCCACAGAATTTATTTTGCTTCCAGCAGCTCATATGATGTCAGGTGAATTTAAATGAAAATTAATGATATGGTTTTAAATGTCAAGTCACAAAAAGAGTTATCTGACTGTCAGATTTTGCCATGATTTCCTGCCTTTAATAATCCAAACTTTGCTGTTTAGGATATTGATATTTAGGACAGAGGAAGTGACTTATTTTAACCTATGCAAACGGCAGCAAAGATCATCTTTTTCAAGGATTATATTTTTATAAAGTTGAAAAATTGTGGTAGTTGCACCTAGAAACTGATAAATAAAAGAAGTTAACTGGTTGAAAAAAATTCTGTGTTTCTGTTTATGGACAAGGGACCAGTATGTATTTATGTATGTCCATAATCTCAATGACTAGATGAATACTGCTTTCTTTAAAACTTTGCAGAAAAAGTAAATAGAATTGTTTCTGTGCTCAAAAATGTTAAACCTGAGATTTTCAGAAACCATTAACTCCTTTTAATCAGCAATAAAACCTTAGTGTTCACTGCATCTTTCCCATAATTGCCCAAGATTATCTTATCAGGTAATTTTTATGTTTCGGCTATATATTTTTACTTTCATTTTTTTAATCTTAATTTCTGTAAACGTTTTTATGCATTCTTGATGTTAATGTATGCGTTTTCACCTCTGCCCCTTTATTTTTCTCAGCAGGACTTTTAATTACCTTGTGTTTGAATGGTGCATAGTAATTGGGAAGTTACTTTAAAATGAATTTATCCAATAAAAAAGCTTTTATTGTCAACCAGTGATAATTAGGCAGGCAGAAACGATATATAATTAAAATATGTTGTTTATTTAATATCTGTGCAGTTGCCTCCAAGAGTTAGCACCTCTAAATAAAATGCACCAAGAGATTCTAGAGGGTTTGTTTATTAGAACAATTAAAATAAAGAAATAAAATCTTTATAAAATCCATCACTAAAAGTAACAGATAAAACTTTAAAAGGTTTAAAGCATAGAATCAGAAGCATAGTTTGAGATAAGGGAACAACAAATGTGGTTGAACGTTGGAGGCAGAAAACAAATGTACCGAATAGGTCTGAAGCATATAAAGTCATACAAGGAAGCTGATTTTCAGCAATGTTTTTTGAATGTTCTCCTTCAGCTGGATGTTATACCTGGACAATATTTGCATGTTCTTTGCTCTTTAGCTCTACAGACTTGACCTATGTCCCATTTCCTGACCAGTCAGAGCTGGTTGCTTGCAGCATAAGGCGTTCAGGGTCTTCCTAAATGAACACATGGGACTGTGTGTTTCATGTCCTATTGTCTGCAGGCCCACCTTTATTTTCTACGGTAGTCAGCTGCGTAAGCTCTGTGGTCATCCTGCTCGGGAAAACGGTCTCCATAGCTCCTGAGGATGTCCTGGAGGCTGGGCATTCCCTGCGAGGGAGGTGGGTAAGACATGTAGGGCTCGTCCTGACCACTCTGGTAGGGCTCGGCCTCATACTGGTCCTGTTCGTTTGGCTCGGACTCTCCTGTGGCCCGGCTGTGGTCCTCCTCAGTGCGACGTTCGGGTTGAGGCTGCTCTGGCTCGTAGCGACGCAGGCGGCAGTCGGGGTCATACTCTGGGTCGCAGTGAGGGTTTTCTGGCTCCAGGACACCGCTGCGGTGGCTATCTGGGTTCTGGGATGGTTGGTAGGCCTCCGCAGGGTAAGGAGTATGACGAGGAGCTCCAGAGCGAGGTTGGCTGGGCCTTACTGGAAAGCATTCACGGTCATAACCAATGTAGCAGTCATATCCTTCTTTGGTTTTACCTGGCGGCCCCAGAGGGTGACGCTCCTCCTGGGTTGGCTCCTCATAAGTTGGATTAGAAAACGGGTACTGCTGACGGGGCGGAAGAGAGCTCTGACGATTCATGGCATCACGGAGAGCGGAGTAAGGATCATTGGGGATAGACTCAGGAGCAGACATACGTGGGGAGTATGGGTCATTTTCCTGAGCTTGGGACATGAACTGGCGGAGAATGCTGTACGTATCAGTAGACTGAGGAGCGGCTGGGGTTGGATGTTGCCGGTACATGGCGTATGGATCATTAACTCTGTTAGCATTAGCATAAGCATCCCTAAACATGGTGTAGGGGTCATTCTGCACAGCAGGAGGAGGAGCTGCACGAATGGATGCAGCTTCATCTCTTTCACCACCTCTGTATTCCTCTGGGGGAGACGAGAATCTGGTGGCAGTTAGAGGGTTGCAGTTATCTTCAAAAAGAGGGTTGCAGGATCCAGGACCTGCAGGGGCCGGAGGGTTGGGAGCACGAGGAGCCTGGAGGACGGAAGGTGCCAAAGTAAGTCATGATATTGAGAATATGAGTGAGAAGTGAAATTTATATGCTATTGTAAATATTTACCATAAGAGAGGCAGCATAGGCACAGTAGGGGTCTCGGTGAGGATCACAGTTGGGGTACTGAAGATAGAGACCGGAAGGAGCCTTTTGAGCTAGTTTAGGTTTGCAAGAAGGGTCTTTCTGTGGGTCACAGCCCAGGTGGCTGTAGGATGGTAGGGGTCCGGCAGAGGGGCGATAACCATAGGCAGCTCTGAGGTGGTATTGGAGACACTCCACATCATCAGCAGAGCAGATACGCAGCAGCTCAGCCTTCTGCTCCTGAATCAGTGAGAAGCAAACACCAAAAAATCTGTTTGAACAGAGAGAATCTGTCCCAATTCTTTTTCTTTTTATGATTTGATTTTAACTTTCAGTCAGTTGAGCTGAAACAGACCATTCCAGAAAGCAGACAATATTTTTGCATAATGTTTGCATAATAAAAACACAAAATCTTACCCTGGTAAGGAAAGACATTGCAGAGGGAGCGTAATAATAATGCCCTGATGCTGGATCCTTTGCTTGAGGGGCAGCACGAACATACAAAGGAGCAGGAGCCTTTACTGGTGCTGCCGGGGCAACTGAGACCACCAGAGGCATGTAGGGGCTCTTACCCTGGGATAGAGCCATATACAAGCAGTGAGCATCCTTTGTCGGGTCACATGTTTTCAGGGGTGCTGGTTTAGGGGGCTCTGGTTTGGATTGGGGCCTGGCTGTGTAAGATGCCACACAGCTGGGATCATCTGATTCAGCACAGGACTTGTATATCTCCCCCAAGTGGCGCAGGTAAGCCCTGTAGGAACGGCGAGCCTCAGAGCGGTTCTTGTTCTGCAGATAGGCCAGGTAGATCTTGTCCATTTCCTGAACCTGGGAAGGTGGGGATTAGTGGTTACTAAAAACAAATTAAGTAGGAAAGTTAGAAAAAAAACAAAGCAAGTCTTTTATTAGGAAAGTGGGTCGTTCTTGCAAGTGTTTTGTTTAAATGGCTAAGGGAGTAATGGAAAAACAGTTTGTAGGACTGTTGTCCTGCAGCAAGAAGGTCCTGGTTTTGATTCCCAGCCTCCTTTCCACAAGGAGTTTGTATCTTCTTCCCATTTCTGTGTGGATTCTCTCTGGGTACTCCAGTTTCCTCATCAATGTAGCTGATAGGTTAATTGTTATCTCTAAATTGCTTGGTGTAATAATGTGTATGACTGTATGTCTATGTATTGCACTGCAATAGACTGACGATCCTTGCAGGGTGTACACCATCTTTTGGCCATAGACTGCTGCAGATTGGCACTATGCCCCCACGACCCTGACTTGTAAGTGGCAGAAGATGGAACATAATTTATTCAGGTTCTAATTGATGTGTGTATCATGTCACTAAAACAGACAGAAAAGAAAACATAGAATCCATACTAGCATTGATTTTTGCAGTACAATACCATAAGGCTATCAATGTGACCAATGTTTAAAACTAGGGACATGCGGGTTGAAAACTTTCTGAATATTTAGGTCACTTTAAGCAACATTTGGGAAACAAATATAAAAAATAACAAAACTTCAATCCATTCAAGTCAAGCTTTTCATTACCTGGTCAAATTGTGAATGGAGTTTCTGCTGTAAAATGTATGAGGGCACTAAGGAGCTCTGAAAAATCCTGAGTTTTTTAAGTAATCTAACTGTTCATTGTGAATCCTGCTGTGCTCTGTGTTAAGAACAGCAAAAGAAAACTCAGATCGTTCAAAAAATGCCGCTGGCACCTGCTCTAAAATGAGTTTCAAAAGTCTAAACTGTATGATAAAAAATGTATCGGTTTTGAAACCTTAACCTTTTAAAACCTTTGTTAACCTCTAGACCGATAGCCAATTCATGTGTAACACAGACTGAATAAATGTGTGTGTGTGCTTGTTTATGTTACTTGTTTAGGAGTGCTATATTTACCAATCTTCTGAGGACCAACAGGCCTTGTGGGGACCAAAGGCTGGTCCTAATGTGACATACCTCCATTTTCAGTGTTAGAGAGTTTAGAGGTATGGCATGAATTATTTTTAGGATAAGGCCAGGGTTAGAAATATACTGGTAATAGTTAGGCTTAGGGTAAGGATCGTGGTAAGGCTGTAGAAAGTTGTTAGAGATTAATAGAAGTCAATGGAAAGGCCCCATAAAGATAGATGTATTATGTGTGTGTGTGTGTTAGACTCACTGCCTCCTGGTTGCCGTTGTCTGTGAAGTACTTGTACCAGGCCCAGAAGTCAGAGTGTTGTTTGTACCAGCTGATGTTCCTGCGGTTACGGATCAGCCTCCTGTGTGAAGCTGCAGCTTCTGCCTTTTCCTGGATACTTTCCCCCACTGAGAAATAACCCAGACAGAAGGTCATGAGTCAGACTCGTCTGAGCATTTAAAGTACCTGATAAGACACTTCATGACCCAAAGCTGTTTATCTATTCAAGTTCAAATATAGTACCTTGTACAATTCGAGTTCTTTTAAAACCCACATACCTTTTCCTCCATGCAATTAATGAGAAACGTCAGTGGTTTGATTTGGCTTTTATGTAACAGAACAACTTGAACTAATGTAGATTAAGAATGAAAATAAAATGTAATTTAGTTTACGTTTAGCTCCTATTTTCTTTGATAAACCTAAATCAAATCCAGTCTAATTAATTACACTTAGGGATCTCCTAATTAGTAAGTAGAGTCCAGCCGGGTGTAATTTAATCCCAGCATAGATCTTGTAGACCTTGGAGACTCAGCAGGTCAGGAATAGAGTTGTGGACAGGCAGGGTTAGGTTATAAAAACAATCAAATCTTAAAAGATAAGATCTCACAGATCCTCTCATTTCAATCCATTGTCTGAAAATGGAAAAGAGATAGCGTGACCGTAGACCTATAAGAAATGACCATCCAACCAAGGCTAACTGAATAGAAAAGAAGAGCATAACCAGAGAACCGGTCAAAAGGCTCAACGTGTCTCTGGGGGATGTGTTGACATCCACAGCTTAGGGTTTACTACCTGCTGGCAGAACATCTAATATTCATGTTCTCACCAGATTTGGTCTTTATAGAAGAGGAAGGTCATGTGAATACAGAATTACTTGGCCTACAATGCAAAAGTACATCACATCCTGAGCCCATTATCCTAATGGTGAAGCAGTGCTGGCTGCTTCATGCTTTGGGGAAGCCTTTCTACAACAGGAACAAGGGAGCTTGACAGAGTTAATTTGAAGATAGATGGAAATAATAAGAGGGGAACCTTGGAGGTAAAACAGCTAGAGGATGCCACATTTAGACTCTGACAGAGGTTAGAGCACAAAGACTAAACTATAAGGTAAATGGTTTGTGTTAGAGAATGTCCTTGTGTTGCAGTAGCCTAGTCAAAGTTCAGATCTAAATCTAATGGAGAATCTGTAGTAAGACTTGGAAACCTATGTTCAGTGCTGGTGTCCCTCTAATCTGATGTAGTTTGAGCTGTTTATCAAAGATGTACAAACATTTTAGCATCTATAAGGAGAAAAGTGCAACTAAAGGTCTTTTACAAAATACTGCCTCAAGAGGGACTGATTAGGAAAGCATGGTACAAATTGTTTTGGTCTATAGGACAAAATCCCAGGATAAAATACCATAAAGTTTGTGATTTAATGTAACAGGCAGAGACTGTATTTTAAAGTGAAATAGAAGACACAGCTGACATATTTACCATCTCCTCTGGACCTTTGGAGTACAGGCCCTGCAGACAAGAGTGCTGCACACAGAAAAAAAAAGCAAAGTAAATGTGACATATCCAGAAGTTAGTTGGGTAAACTTTGCTTGCTTTTTCTTTTTAGTATTTATAATTTGTCTTTAATGCAATGATAATATGACATTAAACCTCAAACACTTAGGGGCTCATATCATTCATAGAGGGGGCCAGGAGTAATTGGCTCTGCCTGAAGCTGCATCGGCAGCTCTTTGTAGATTTTATAGGGACGCCAGTAACATCTAGCCTCCCGTTGTGCGTCCTAAACGCTGTGCGTGCACAGACCTGTGTTTGTCAGTGTGCACATGTGCATCGTACGGTTTGACCCCCATACAGCAGAGGGGAACAGCAGAATTAGCTCTGCTCCTGATCTCTTTCATCTCCCCAGGGGAAAGGTGCTAATCCCTTAAGGGGGAGGGGGGAATAAAGAGATCCAAAGATTCGGCATGACGTGGCCGAGGTCCAAAGTAGAGTAAACGTCAATATATGTTAAGAGCTGAGGAGAAGGTTTGATGAAGACGGCCAGAAGGTGCAGATGAAAGCTAAATTAAAGGGAAAGGTGACCTGAGGTGATGTGGAGGAAAGGGAGCGGGGGGTAGCTTCTGCGTATCCGCTGGATTTTTTTTTTATGAGCTTGTTAAACGAAAGAAAAAAGCATCTCGCACATCTGGAAACAGCCGAACTTTAAGAGCAGAGCAGGAGGTGATGCTGACAGGTACTGATTTTTTTAACGGGACCAGGAATGATGAAAGGAACCCCTCTACCCCACCCCCTTTCACTCCTCCTCGGTTAAACTGGCTAAAATCCTTTTTTTTAAAAATGCCAATCAAGTCAGGAGAGCAAAGTGGAAACAGGTGGTATAGGAGCTGAAATGTTTACTGATGATTTATGAACGTCAGAGATGCGCCTTTGAGTCGGGGCGTGATGTATGAGCTGAGGCGACGACGTGGAGGTCGAGAGCCTCCATAAACAGAACCTTGAGACGTACTAGTTGAAGATATAAAATTCATCAATTTAGAAGATCTAAAGAAAAATATGATTAAACTAAAAAAAATGGTCGTGGTTGTAAATCTGGAGCCCAAAATCTGTGTTAGGAAATAATAATTTTTAATGGCATATACTGGCACTCCAAACAAATCCAGAACAATAACTATTATTAAGCAGTTTTGAATTATTTTAGAAAATACAATTTATTAAATAAAGCTTTAGAGGCGACAGTGGTAATGTTCCCCGTTTGTACAGTAAATTTGCCCTAAACATCTTAAGGTAAGCAAACCTACTGTACTGTTTGCCTAAGCAAAAGAACAGAACACTTTAATTAAAAGAAAGATACATTTAAAAGTTAAAGATAAATAATTAACATAAAAATAAATAAAAGATACAAAAAAAGCTAAATTCTTAATGCAAAATCACAGGTCCCATTCTCACTGACGTTTCTTCTAACAAGATAAAGCTCATTAAATCATTACTGCTTGCCTGGACTGGAAACAATAGATTAATAAATCAAAATTGTGGAATTTAATTCAATTCAAATAATAAAATAAAAAAATAATATTAAAAAATTAAAATAAATAAATGCACATCAAAAGATTTGTTTAATCAAAATGCCTGCGGTCAGGATAAATGAGACCTCAGACATATGAAAGACAATGAGGCATTTTTTCAGACTGTCTCACTGTTAATAATCCACGTCTAACTTTTCCCTGGGAATAGATATCGCCCGACTGAGAGCCCCACCTCTCATCACCTGCTCCTCAAAATGGGAAAGATGAGAAAACATAACAAAGATAAGACAGAGGTTTGCTGATCTTTATAAATTTGGAAATCTAAACAAGAACAGAACAACTCAAATAAATGTACACATATCTACAGTCATACCCTTAATCAAGGAATAAATTAGCTTAACAGGGAGGGGAAAGGGCTAAGGAGCAAAAGTTATTTTTGGAGGATGTTCAAGGATTAGAAATGCCCTTATATCTTGCTATGAGAGAACTGCAATAAAATGTGTGTTAATTTAAGGTTTTCTATCCCTGTTGCCTATTAAAAGTGGTGGCTGCCATACAAAATGGACTTTATCAAACTGTCATTAAACATCAACAGGACTAAATGCATTTAATGTTCTCTTTCAGCTGCGAAACTACACAGCTTTGTTGTAAAAACCTCTAAATTATGACTGAGTAAATAAAAAAAGGGCTAATATTAATAAATAAAGCCTCTTTGCAGTACTAAAAGGATTAAATGAGTCTCGTTTCCCCCCTGGCTGGTATCCTAATTTAATCCTTTTAGTTCATCTGTCAAACCTTAAAGATGCTTTTTATTCCTGATTCATAATTGAGTCCCAACAGAGACCTGGTCATTCACCTGAGTATCAGCACCACAGAGCAGTTTTATTATTGAAAATCGATGCAAATAGTGGCTCTCCTCCTAAATGTGCCGAGTTGCAGAGGCTTGATATTTTCATAAACTTCCACTTTGAACACTCAGTTATCTAATGCTGCTGGAAAGTGATGAATCGAGCAGGTTTTTACTCTCCTGCGATGTAGAAATACTCTCAGGATTAATTCAGCAGTCACTATATATACATCCAAAGGGTCAGACGAGTTTGCTTTAATGAGAAATGTCACACCTCTTTAAGCCAGATTGGACCCTCTGTGCTAGAAAAGTGAGCACCTTTGAGTCCTAAACCGATCTAACTGACAAAATAACTGATTTTAAACAAAGCAACAGTCTCTCCTGAGGCTGTTTCTGCTGCTCGCTGTCATCACGCAAACCCATCGCCTAATTTGTAGTAAATAACAGCTCAGCCTATAACATAAATAATCATTGTGTGCCGACTGACATTTAAACTGTGCTTTTTAATGAGCTCCAACTTCACTAAACTTTTAATCCAAGGGACATTTGGAGACACTTGCATACTTCTGCACTTGTAGTTATCTTTTAAAACCTGCATATTACAGCACTCTGATGCAGCTTGTAATCCCCGACTGTGTACTCACCAGGCAGCAGCATCATAACAACAAAGGTGGTGATCAGCACACCACAGAGGTTCTTCTGTTCAGCCATGACCGCGCTTCTCACACTCCTGCAAGAACTAAACAAAGAGTGAAGATTAGTTTTTAAACGATCGGTTCCCCTTTGTCTTCCTGTCTGACATTTAAACATTTTCCACCCTGTTTGTACAGGTTAATATGTTACTGCAAAAACTAGGCTGTTAAAAGAGTTATTTCCCCCTACAGTCAATGATGTTTCTGTTATCTTGATGCTTCCTCTAGGAGCAGTAACTCTTCTCTCTGCTTTTGCTCACCTGGAGCTACTGCTGAGGTGAATCCCTTTAATACTTGTGCTGCTGCAGCTAAAGCCTGTGATTTGTCATCATAACACTAAAACCAGGTGTTTTCTCACACAAAACAAACTTTCATCTGGGTTTAACACTTTGGAAATTACCCCAAACTCCTGGTGTAAACACAGGCTTCACCACATCTGGCCTCTTACCTGTGTGTTTTTTTCTGTTTTTAAATCTGCTGTGTCCGTCTGTAACTGGAACAAGCCGACGGGGCCTAAGAGAGTCCGGATGTCTGTCTGTGTGGTTTGTTTTCGACAGGGACTCCTGGAGCACCCTTGTTGTGCTCTCCTCACAGACTGCCCAGGCTCAAAGCAATAACAAGGTTTTTAACTGAGAACATCGTCTCAGCCTCACATAGACCACCTGAGGGGGTCCAGGGGCTACCTCAACAAGATTGGCTCAACGTTTTGGGCCAATCAGGTATCTTGTAGGCAAAGTAATTAAAGGCAGGATAGGAGAGAGTGGGAGGGCTTGGAGAAAAGCTGGAGACGTGGAATAATGAGAGGAAAATTTGTGTTTTTTGAGTGGATTTTATACAGGATTTTATATATATATAGATA
>JAUZNJ010063551.1:0-27230 GCA_034780135.1 Jordanella pulchra
TAGATAGATAGATAGATAGATAGATAGATAGATAGATAGATAGATAGATAGATAGATAGATAGATAGATAGATATTATCTTTAAATAATGTCTCTGGCACCAGTGGCCTTCACTCATTAGTACCTGGTCAGAAAGTAAGGCAGAGAGAAAACAAGAAGACATGCAGTAAATAGGCCAGCGCAGGAATCGAAGCCCAGGCCAATTAGGTCAAGGGCTATAGCCTTAGAGTATGATGCTATGGTGCTGTTCTACTACTGAGCCACATCACACCATGTTAATAATGCTCTAAACCTGTAATGTAAGGCTCCTTTTTAATCAATAAATGGATTCCAATAATTTCAAAGAATGCCAGTAAAAGCAGCTTCAGTGTGCTGGCGGTTTATTTGCAGAATAGACGGTTTATGTTGGATCTCTTTTACAACAATGTGGGAGGGAAAAAATAATTGAATTCCCTTTCCTACCTAACTAGCATGATGCGTCTACCCACTTCTCCAAATGTTCAGAGCTTAGTTCAAGCTGAGTTCAGGGAAATGCAAAAAAAGAAACAGAACCACCTATGTTTTGCTAACTGATCACTTTTTCAGTTTTGGTTTAAATATGATTGAAATACTTTACAACATTTTACATCAACATCTGATTTATGTGGGAAATTCTAAAAGATTTGGGTCTGATTTTCTTCTGCAACTTCAAATGACTTTCTTGAAGACCTTGTTTTTATGTTTAATTCAAATGTGGAGTCTAAAGTATGAAACCATCCAAACCTCAGCCAAAAACAAACCAAGCACTGCTTCTGCCACTAAGCCACAGCTAAGGGTTGTTATGAATGGCTGTATAGCAGGTCCGGAAACCCACCCTGCTTCATTAAGAGATGCCACAGCTACATCCAGAGTGAGGGATTCTTCTTCCTCTACATATAGGTTTTTTTTTAGGTGACAGCAAATTTGCATGTCATGATTCTTAAAAAAGTTGCTTCTCTTTGAAAACTCCTTAAATTAATGTAACATATGAGACCTCAGTCTCCATATTTTTAAAACTTTGTTAAGCTTTTGAAAGAAGTTAAATTTTTTAAAAATTAAGATAATCGTCTGAGCTTTTATTTCTTATTTATAAAGTTTTCACTCTTAGCTTGCGTCTGTAGAACTGTTGTCAGCATCTTAGTCTTTGGGGTTTTCTGGTTTCCATTTTGTTAAAATAAATTATTCAGAAATACATCTTACTGTGATTAAAAATGACATTTGGGATTGTTAGTGAATGAGTGTGCATGAAACTAAAAATTCAGTGGAAAAAAATCTACTCCTGCAACCTTATCTTTACTCGGTGTCCCAACAAACTCTTCTGTGTCTCTGTGTAAACCTGGATGCTATCTGCTGCATCACCTTCCTTCCACAAGCTCAACTCACCAATGAATGGCGGGTCAAGTTTGGCATGTTTGCACAAGAAGGAGATCCTTTAGGGTTGAAAGTTTATCGAAACAAGAGAAAAGCTGCCATTCAGTGCTGCTTCTATGGATGGACAATGGGATGGAGATTGAGATTACACATGGAGGGCAATGCTCACAGTTACTGCTTCTTTCACATCCATTTCCCTTCGTACCACTACTGTTTTCACACCAAATCAATAGGAGGCCCATAGAATGGCTGACTTGAAATTAGCTGGAAAAGTAATGACAAAAAATATCAATATGTGTAGATAATGTGGCTGCAAATGTCTTTATTGCCATGGCTGCCATAGAAAGCCATTATCATTTTACTGTTGGATTCCCTACCCAATTGTAATTGCAATATTATAGCCTCTTGCAGTTGTGATAGTTTTAGTGAGGCAGCTTCTATATTTCCTATGAGTAGAGTGAGTAATCATGTAATTTCCCCAGTGCACCCTGTGCATGAGGACAAGTACCTGCTTAAAACATGTTAACATTCAAATTATGTGGAAAAAAAATATGAGTTCCCTGCAAAAGCATTTATACTCCCTCAATCTATTCACATTTTATCACTTAATAGACACAAATTATGTATTTTTATTTGAATTTGATATGAAAGACTAACAAATTGATACGTATTATTGAGAAGTGGAACTAAAGACTTGCTACTTTTCCAAATAAGAAAAGTATTTTTTTAGTTTTTCACAAGGCAAGGGGGAGACATAACATGTGAAATAAAGTTATTGTTTTAGATGTTTGCAAAATGTGATATGTTCAATGTGACATGACGAAATGATGAGTTAAAAGAAAACAAAAACATCAAACAGCACTGACCACATTGTACACATGGTTGCACACAATGGTGGACACATTGGAAGATGAATGGAGCTAAATACAGAACAGTTTGCCTGTTGGAGGCTGCAGAAAACTTCAGAGTGGTGTTAGGTTCAGCATCCAGAGGAAAAGTGACAGTAAAGATACAGCCAGAGCTTCTATTGGTTGGTTTAGTTTAGGAGAAGCATGTGTTTGAATGACCTACTAGTCAATGTTTAAACTCAAAACTCAGGAATATATGGGAAGACTGAGAACGTTGCTGTTGGGAGACATGGACTGTCCATCCCATCCATCTGAGATTAAGCTATTTGACAAAGGGGATGTTTAACTGTTTCACTTTCTAGATGTGCAAATCTGTTAAAGAAGTTCTTATTTAAAGACCTAAAAAGCGACTGCAAATGAATTTACAAAAAAAAAAAATCTAAGGCCCTGAAAAACCAATGCATGGCATAATTTCAGATTTTATTTATAGATATATTTGAAAAAAGATTTATTGTTTTCCTACCAGTATTCTTTGTCCATCATATTACATTCCAAGGAAATACAGAAATGTTTGTGATTGTAACAAAAAAGGAAAAGTTCAACAGGTAAGTGAATATTTTTACAAGGTTTCCAAATACTCTGAGTCCAGTTTATCCCATCAGTCAGCAAGGTGTTTCCATCCTGCCACATTTTGTTTGCAGTTGATAAGGCAGGAGTTCCTCGGCTTTTGTTGGACATGTGCACACAGACCTGTGTGTGTGCGTGTGTTTGTGTGTGTATGTGCATGTGTGTTTACAGTGAAGATAATTCTTGCCAGGCATCTCAAATATGCAGGTGTTTGTGCAGGTTTGCGGACGAGCACCTCACTCTTTCCACTGCTGCTTCAGCTGGAACAGGACCTCCAAGAAAAACAGTGAGAACTGAAAGTAAACACAAGCCGCACAGGCTGATGAGAGCAGGGGCCAGGTTATATAAGCCAATGCTGCTCAGATGTGTGCAGGGTGGGTGGGTGGGGGTTGATGGTGGTGGTGGGGGGTATGTAGGCTGGTATAACACACTTGATGTAGGTGCTTGGGAGAGATGTAAAACATCAGCCCACTTGTCCAACACCTGGCAAGTTGCAACATGATGCATTTGCACTTGAATGTGTTCTCCCCTGGTTTCTATAGGACACTATGTGGAGAATGTTGCACAACATCCTGACATGATAGAAGAGCAGCACCAACAGATGTGCTCTTACAGAACACATTGCTATTTTATTACAGTACTTACATTAAACGCAGCCATGTGTGATTGGACTTTAAAGGTAGCTGACTGAAGAGGCTCTCAGTTGCAGGTGGATCTTATACTAATGGCCACAAGGCTTTTTTCCCCCTCTAAGTTGTTGCTCTGCCAATTAAAAGCAGCTCATCAGAGACTGATGGTGGGACTGTTGTTTGTCTAATTAGCAGCTAGAGGCCATTTTGGAGTCTCAGTGTTCTGCCTCTGGCATAAGCCTTCATACAAGCAAGTAATCACAAGTCCAGGTTACTAATCCTCTGAAGAATCCTCCATTACTTAACAAACAACACAACACTTTGACCGTTTTTGTCGAATCTTTGTTTCCCGTGAGTGTTATTTCAGTACCTTTGTAGACAAAATGCGTCTGTTATCCATGGCTCTGGTTAGACAATTGCTTAAATGTAAAAAGGTTTTTAGATAATGCTTTAAGGTTTTATATGCTTTCAAGCATCAGAGACTGTACTTCATTTTGTTGTTTTTTTTACATTTTTTTCACCCTTCTGCCCAGGGTGAATTTCTGGATATGTTTAATTATTAGCTTAAAGTCATACAAGCGTGTTTTCTACTTATTTTGCTCCTTGTTTCTACAAACAGTACACAATCCAACTGTCTTTAAATCCTTTGACCTCAGATTTTGTTCATTCTGAAATTTTAGTCAAGGGATGATTATCAACCATGACAGTCGGTGCTGAATCCTGGAGCCTTCTCCTTTTCTATTTACCTACTGATAAATACACCAGGTTGGTAACAGATCTGATACAATTCTGTGCTGACTATATAATCTGGATGCTACTGTACTCAAAACTGAAAATTTAGCAAAAACACAAAGTGTTTTGCTTCAAGACTTGGCTGCAAAATGTTGACTTGGAAGTGGTGAGCTAATAAAGCGTTAACCAATAAACAACCCTGAACCTAAAATCCTTTGCTTTCCCATAACCACTACATGATTTTAGCATCTGCCCCTGGGTCAAATATGTATTTTACTACCATGTTGTGCTAGGTCCATGATTCAAACAAACTAGCTCTGAATTTAGATAACCCACAGGTTTAAAAGAATTAATTCATGGTTATAGCCTACCAGCTAAACATGCTTTCAACAATCCAAACTAATTATCATTTATTTATTATACTATTTGTGAAAGAAACCACAAAATATAAATATACCATTCAGAAATTATTGTTATTATTGGCTTCAGGTTTTATTCTCTGATTTGCTCGTATTAAGTGTATTTTAAATTGGCTGAATTGCCAAAACAAGGTGCTTTTATTCATCTGTTTCAGTGCTAGTTAAAATGCTCCATTTTAAGAAAAAAAGAAAGATGCTTTATTTGTCAATATATATACAGTGTGAATGCAACAAAATTTGATAGATTTAATGCACTATTTTGATTTTTCAACAACAGAAAATAGGACTTAACTAAAAAGTGCTAATGGTAAATGAGAATAAGATGAATCTTTGATGTGCTTTGGGCGTAAGGGTTTGGAAATCACATCAAGTTACAGCATCTGTACAGAGTTCAATATTCTGCTGTGATCACTTGCTTGTTTTATTTTATTATCAATGGTTGTTTTAACATCTGAGAAAAAGAGCTCAGTTGGAGCCACTCCACTCCAAATATTGAGCAAAAACATGTCTTGCTTGTGTCTGCCTTTAAGGGTCTTTTATTTTGAAAAACTCAAAGACATTTAAGAAATGTTGCATGAAATAAACTGAGATTTTCTGGAAGAAAAAATAGCTCTGTTATGTTAATGCTCCATAACCAAAACAAATCATCTAGTGGACAAATTCCTGGTAAGCTAAGTCATACCATGTTCAAATATTACCTTACAGTTTTACAAGAACATCTGTATCCTGGCAACAACTGAGCTGTTTGCTCCACATCCTCTGCAATGTTCAGTATATCAAGGTCTTCTTCACTCAAACCACTCTTGACAGCAGTTTTAAAAGTTCAGACTGTGTGTAACTGTCCATGATGTCAAGGGAGAAATTATACAGATTTCTACATATTCTTTGATTCATTTTTCTTCTATTCTATAGATGTGTTGATTATATTGTTTCTTTCTGTTTTTAGCCCTATTAAGGTTATGGAAGTATTAGACCATGATCCAAACATTTTCAGAGTGATAGCAAAAACAGACAGCTTTTGATAAAGAAAAATCATTACTTGCAAATATTCTGGTTTATTTAGATACTGAACTACTCTATGAATCTATTTCTACTCCTGCAAGTTTTTTTAATCCTCTTCTCATGAAGTGCACTTTAATGGGCTAATTTAAAACAAATGAATCTGATTGTTTGATCAACTTTTTCTTAAACAGACCTCAAAGATTTCATGTTGCACTCGGAAAGAAATACGTTAATAAAAAATATCATTATATACAAAAACTTTTTTCTCCAAATATAACCCTTTCCCTCAAAAAAACAATACACTTCAGAGGGTCTTAAAACAACACACAAAACATTTTTTCATTAAACTTGATACAAATATTATAACCCTTGTTTTCTGTTTTCATCCTAACCTTCATCTGTGAAGGTTAGGATAGATTTCCAGGTAAAATGCTTCATCATCTACCAGTTCTTTATAAATAATGACAGCTTTTTGCTGTTTTTTAATACTACTTATTAGAATAAATCCCAATATTCCAAAGGTGTAAAAAAACTAAAAGCACCAGCCATAAGCTGGATACATTAGCAGCACAGAAACCAAACTAAACAGGAAAGCAGGATGTCATTAAAAATAGTGTTTCAAGAATGGTTTCAATTGAATTGACTTGATTTTAAACCTTAAAACCCTAAATGCAACTGAACACTTATAAGAAAAATATAAAAGAATAATAGTTGACACTTTTCATTAATCCGTATTCTCTAAATGCTCTTAAACTAATTTTGCAAAAATATTTGCATCTGTAACATCAGATTAAGTATTGACCCTGTTGAATCCAAAAAAAAAAAGATAATTCATGTTTAAAAAAACAAACTTAAAACCACAAATCCCTTTCTCTACACCTCACCACTTCGCACAATTTTTTTTTTTTTTTTTTTTTTTTTTGTATTTGATTGATGGATAATATTGAAGTTTGAAGTCACATAGGTGCAAGGTGTACCAACATTTTTTCAAGGCATCTTGAATGATGCATGATCTGGCTTTATTATCCTACATGGCAGTGAATTCATTACTATACTTTACTACCATTGCAGCTATAGCTCCAGCGGCAGAGTGCCAGAGTTATAAATAAGACCAAGGCATGCATCCCTTTGCCCTTCGCCCTTTTCCCCGTCCTCCCCCGGACAGCAGGTCCCATCAAACAGTGTCATCTCGCTTCACAGCAATGACAGGGCGCCATTTGGCCAATAGATGTTTAACCAATCCCTGGACACCAGCTGGCCCTCGAACACTCTTCACATTTCCCTCCAAAGTGTGCCTCCTGTTTTCCATTCAGACTCCCAGGAGCGGCAGGGACGGCGGTGGCAGCAATTGAGGGCATGGGGGTGTTCTAACAGGCAAACACTAAAGGTTACCGTCCCTATTTCACATCAAACATAAAGGACACCAGTAATTACCTCACGCAGCCGACAGGTTCCGACATAAGCTCTGGGTATCTCTATCTGACCTTGTGATAGCCTGAAGTGCAAAGCTGGGAGCAGGGACAGCACAAAACTGGAAAATAAAACTTGAAAATGACACTCTCTAATTGCATTGCTCTCAAACTGCTGTGTAACCTAATTGCATTTCTGGATGTGTTCACTTCCCCCATCTTTCTTCTTCAAAGATTTATTGTCGCTGCAACTGTACAAACTCACTTTACACCTCTTTCTCAGTATCAGGAGTCAGAATGAAAGTTAAAGACTTGACATATTGACTGTTTGAAATTCATTTCCAAAGGTTAGCTGGGAAACAACATGAAAAACATAAAAGCTTTGCAGAAAAAAAACTGTCAGAGATGAGAAAAGAGAAGAGGAGCTGCGATTAGCATCCCTCTGTTACTCAGCGTTGCGTGTGGCTGCGGCTGTGGAGCTAACGGTGCGAGGGTGTGAGAATTTCTACTGCTTTGTGGGTGGGCAGGGGGCCTGGGCTGCGTGTGCTGGCAGAGCTAATGCAGCGTCAACTGAGAGAATTTGATCCCTGCTTTGGAAGGCCGGCCGCATTGTCAAATTCCCCGGATTAGGCGGCTGCAAAGGCGGGGAATGTTAACTGCGCCGGTCAGCAGGCTCGGACGGGATCAACACGCTTACTGAGGCTGCTCTGTCGCTGGCTGATAGCATGAGATGACATGACGCCCAGCCGCGTCGCTCCCCGCTGACCCACATATCACACCTACGTCCAGAAAGTCCCAAATAACTGTGCTAAAATCTGCCAGGACTGTTAATTAATTCTCACAATAGGTTGGCTGGCTTCGGGCTAACATAGGACATGCTTTAGCTGCATGTTGGCATTGGCCAGCACTTAAGAGCAGGACTCCAGAAATAAGTCCTGTGTGACTGCTCTATATCCACTAACATATACACTGTCGTGCTGAGGTTTTCAGAACCCTTTTTACAAGTAAAGATTTCAAGTAATTTATGGGGATTTTATGTGACAGACCAAAAGTAAGTTTTATACAACAACTCTTTACTTTGATACTGTAGGTCTAAATGAACAGCAGTGCAGCCAAGTACCTGTCTGTTTAGTTTTGATCTCAGAGGCTTATTGGAAATATTAGTAAAAAGGAATGTATAATAAAAAAACAAATATCATAGAAGAGAGATCAGGGATGAAAGCATGGAGAAGGTTAGAGAAGGGTTAGGTTATAAAACAATATTACAGTCTTTAGAGATGAGTTCAACTGCAGATCAACTAGAAAATTGCATCCCACTCAAACTGTGATACTATTTAAAGACAGCCATGTTTAAAGAAGAATCTGGGAGGTCTACCATTAACTCTGGGGTATCTGCAGAGATCTAAAGCTCAGGTGGGAGCGTCTCTCGACTAATCATTAGTTATTCACTTTATTCTGACCTGTATGGAAGAGCATCAAAGAAGTTGTTGAAAGAAAGTCTTATGATTTACCTTTGGAGTTGTTAAAGGGACACCCAGAAAAGCTATGTGTGGGAAACGGCAACATATACAAAAAGGGACCATCTGACATTACATTTTGTGTAAATCTTGCATCACTCTAAACACAGCATTATCCTCTGAAACATGGAGGTCAGGAAAGGGCTGCACTTGTTTTTTGGGGGGGTTCTGAGTTTTAAATTAGAATTTCTGAAAGAACGTGGGATAAAATCTTAGAGGCAATAGACGAAGTTGGAGCTCGCTGTGCGACCCAGAAATCTGGATCCCCTTTAGCCCGCACATAAAGAAGATTGTTACTATAAATCATTTGCAACAACTGTTTGTATCACTTTGAACCAGTGACACAGGTAACCATGAACATATGTTTTTATCAGCATTTTCCTTTGGGGTTTGACCCTTAAAGTAAAAACAAATACATTAATATGGGATTATATTGCTAATACTAGTTAGCCACCATATTGGCATATCCTACTGTTTTCTAATCTGCAGCTAGAATCCTCCCTTAAACAAACACTGCAACAGTGTCATAGCGATACGGTCTATCACCTTTTTTGACATCAAATATGTCTCATGAAACTGTAAACAACCCGCACACAGCTCATAGTTGTTAGGCAACACCTCAGACTGGAAAATCTTAGACAAACCCTCATCCTGAACAAACCATACTCTCTGTGAAACGACGATAGTGGCGACAGCATCATGCAGTGGGAGTACCTTTCTTCAGCAGTGACAGAGAAGCTCTTCAACATTGGTGAAAACTTGTTAAAAATGAATTCCCATCTATTTCACTAAGGTTTTGCACTTTGTTTGGTCTCTCACATTAAATCCAAACATAACAGGTTGAAAGTTGAGGTTGAAACTTGAAAGAATAAACGGAAAAGGTCAGAATACGCAAATATGTTTGCAAGCTATGGTAAAACATTTGCGGAACCTGTGAACACATTTTTCTAGCTCATGTTTTCAGCTAAGGTGTCTGAGCCATGAATACCATCAGTATAGCAAACACCAGTGCCAAGAATAGCCACGATGCAAATATGTGAGAGGGGCATGCATGAGAAAAGCATGTGAGCTGGATGGAAGCAAGTAGAGGGAAATTTCCAACCGAGGTTGATCAATTAGGAGCTCGCTCAGGTACCCTACAGGCTGTCAAGGCTTGTTTAGGTTGTTGTTGTGGCTGGTGTTGTTTATTGAGCCCAAGCTATTAGGGTTTGTTGAGGGAGAGGTGTTGCTGAGACCCCCCCTTGTTTTCCTCCCACGGGAAGGCAGCCATGTCTCCAGTCATTACAGGCTGTGTATTTGAGGTGGATGCACCGTGTCTATATTCAGTCATTTTCAAAGCCACCCGCTTCTCTGCTGCCTGCTCAGCCTTGGCCGGCGTTCTGCAGCTGAGAGGCACTGGCTCGTGTCATTGCTCTCGGGGGCATTGCCCCGGTCCTGTTTGTCTCTCTGTTTACCTGTCTGCTTTAGTCTGCCAACGAGTCCGTCTGTCTTCTCGTGTCACCTTGTTGCTGCAGTATGGCAGGCCTCACTTTTTCTGTCCTGTTGGAAGACTTCATCCTGACACTGGTCTGGTGATCACAGACAAAATCTCATATTCATTATAGTACAAGTTAAGATGCTGTGCTTTGGGCTTGTAAGGAGCAGCAGGATAAATGTCAGTGACTGTCAAAATTGTGTTATTAGTTTTAGATAACTATATGTTATGCTCCATATGCAGTTGAGAAATTGGACTGCGCTATGCACTGCACTCAAAGTTACTCAACTTATGCTTTTAAATCAGCATTTCTTTGTTTATTTGCAGCGTCTTAAAAAAGCAATCTTGCCACTCGATTTTTTTTTTGCATTATCTTACAGTGCAACCACAAATATCTGAGTTTTTTATTGGGTTTTTATGTGAAACTCATTGTAGTGCATTAATGTAAAGCAGAGTAAAAAATGGATAATGGCTTGAGCTATTCCCTACAGATAAAATATATACTTTTCGTTTGTATTTCTGCTAGTACCAACAACACTGACCAGACTCCATGTCGCTACAAAATAAAACATTCCCACAGCACTTCATCATAAAGATCATAAGGTGTGTATGTGTAGAATTATGCTTCCCTCTTGTAGCATTTTCTATGTGCAAGATTGACAGTTGAGCTGTTGTAAGATTATTGCACCTTTGTTGTTGAAGTCTGTCTCTCCTTAAGAGTAAACATGGGATTCTTAACTGGTTTTCTGATTAATTTTCTTGTAGCCTGGCTTGTCAGTTGGGGTGAAATCGGTAGGTTTGCATTTGCTCATTTACATTTTTCATTTTTTGGCTGATGATTGAATCTGTGCTCCTTGAGATTGTTAAAGTTGAGATTCTGTTTCAGAAAGTTAACTTTATCCATGACCTGTCTGCTGTGTTACTTGATAATCATGATGCTGTCAGTTCTCCAAGGTTTCTTAAACAGACAATAACAAACAAGCCTTCACAGCAGAGCATTGATTAATATATAGGCAACATGAACTGTGCTGGATTTTTATTTTAGAAGCATCAGTGTAAAGAATGAATACAAAAAAAAATGGATTCAAATTTGTGATTCAGTCATGACAAACTATTAAATATTGTAGAAGACATTTGGGCAGTATTTCTTGAATAAATACAATCTACCTAAACAGGAGACAAAATGCAGTCAATTCCAAGAAAATAAAAAAAGTGCAAAACTATTTGTCCCAAGACAGTCCTAAACCTAAGTCTGTCGTCTATACGTAGATCCTGTGATTCTTCCCTACTAGCCATCTTACAAGGATGTGATAAACACTTGAGAACTGTGTTTGCCGTCTGCATTTGATGTCGCTACAGCAGCTGCATTACAACGCTGGAGGACACCTTGTGCATATCTCAAAGATGCAAGGAGCTTTGATGGCTGGGAATGACGGCAGGTTGATAATGACAGTCTCAACGTTAAGATGTGGCTGTCGAGTCAGCTGCACCATCTTTCAGATGTTTCAAACTTATTTGCATGTAAGCATTATGCAACATTAAAACAATAAAAACCCTTTATATTTTCACAATTTGAATAAAAAAAAAAATCCTTCAAAGTCGTGTTTATTTACATTTTTCTGCACACTTATCCACTTCAATTATTTATTTGAAGACAGTAAAATACAAATTTATTTTTGGTTGTAAAGCAGAATGTCAAAAAATTTAAGTTGAATTCATTATTTTGAAAAACAGTGTAAGTATTTTTATGCCTATTTAAAGATTTAAGGTTTAATCTTGCGGTCTAATCTTAACATATTGTCCCCTTGGATGATAGACTTTTGATCCTCACTTGATTTCCACACTGCATACAAGATTTAAGTAATTGAGCCTGCTTTTAAAGGACCTTGTGAGCTCATGATTATAACATGGGGAATGTTATAGACAGCTCCTTAACTGTGGGCTGTCAGAAGATTTTCACTTACAAGCCAGTGTATACTACTTAAAGTGCCTTCCTTTCAACATGGTAAACAAAATCCGATTTGAACTTACTGTTTGTAGCCTAATCTGTCAAGTGAATGTTCTGGTTTACACATTAAAAAGTCAAAAGCATACAAGGAAGTATATTCTCTGTAGCCCTGAATAAAAACAGAAAACAAATATGTTCTCCAAAACGTATATGGATTTTTTTTTTTATTTATAGTATAGTAATATACAGCAAGGCTGCTGTTTACTGTAGAACAGAATCAGCACCACATGACCAAATGTGACCCAAAACCATAAAAAATGTGCAATCCGAAACAATGAACAATCTCCTCGTCCTCACAGATCTTCTCCCTCTACCTCGTGGAGTGAAGGGATGTCTGCAACGTGATCAACATATTTAACATGACCGAGAACTAAAAGGCATAAGGAGCAGTTTCACACCTTATTATCACTTAGCTATTCTAATGTTACTTTGGATTTGGGGGATTGGGCAGGAAGAAATGACACACAGCATAACTTCTCTGTTCTATGGTGACAGAAGGTTAGAAAAAACTGATATCAGTGATCCAGAAAAGAAAACATACAATGCAGTCATTGCACACTCATCAAAGACATAAATGATCTCATTAGTTTAAACTTTATTCTACCTTGAAAACACTAATTTTGAATTGTGGGCTTTCTTTTTTCTCATCTTCAAAGGAGGCTTGAGTCTTGACTGTTGCTGAGTGTCTAATTTCTTTTAATCCAAAGATGAAACTTTATTTGTTCACTGATAAAGTAGTGACATCTGACTTGACTGCAAATGCAGATCATGAAATCTTCAGTTGTTTGGAAATATAACCTCCCTCATAGCATAATACAATCACTTCCTTAATGCCACAAGTTCAATGCCACAAGTTCTGTTGTGCAAGTCATTTTAAAGCTAGTAAAAAAAAAGTAGACACATTCAGTTATGAAAGTTGTAAAAAAAGCCTTGCCTATTCAAATATATTGAGAAAATTCAGGGCCCCTTATTGATTCCTGCTCAGGAATCAATAAGGCAAGCCAAATTAATTTATATAGCAATTCAAAGTGCTTTACATTCATTAAACAGCAAAATAGAATGAAAATAAAAGCAACTAAAGATAAAACCATAGTAAAAACAGGTAGTAAAAGAAATAAAACAGTTGGACCACAACTTTAAACTAATAATACTTCAGTTTTAGGCAAACCTATGAAGATAATTCTCCAAAAGCGAAATGTATAAATTAGTTTTCTAGATCTTGCTTGGACTGTCATGATCCGGGGCTCTTTGCCTTTTTGTGTGGGTTTGCTCTCCTGTGCGCCTTTCCCTTTCCTCCACCAGATGGCGCCAGGGTCTGATGGATGTGCGGTGTGGTTTCCAGCAGCACAGGTGTTGCCAATCATTCTCATCATCCTCGCTGTACTTAAGGAGCTGCTGCCCAGTGGTCAGAGCCGAGTGTTTGCTAGGTTATGGTACCACAAAGCCTCCTGAATGTAACTCTCTCGTTGACCTCCTCGTTGTTCTATTTCTACTAAGAAACTTACTGCTTGTGCTTTTCTCCTCTTTGCCTTCAGGTGCTCTCTGGAAGTTTGGATTGCCGTCTGCTTCTGGCTTCTCCGTTGAGCTACCTTTCCTCGTGACGCCGTGGTGTTTACTCACTGGATGCCTGAACTCTCAGTTAGTCTACTTGTTGTCCTCCTGGATCTTCTAAGCCCCTCTACTGGCAGCGTAACAGCTCCTGGAGTCTCAGTTAAACTTGAGCCAACCTGTCTGTTCCCACCGCACTCCTTCGTAGCTTCTGGACCCACACAGGATACAAAGACCTCCCTCTGAAAACCAAAAACTACCTCTGAACAGTAAGACCCATCTCAGACATTCTGCTACCCTGTTTTCCTACCCGCAGTGAACTCATCAGTCTGCTTTCTTCCCAGTGACAACTCCTGCTGGTGTTTCCTCCCAGAACCTGGCTTTGGTCCCGCTTCCCAGCTATTCCTTTCTTAATAAACATCTTAATCTGATAAAGCTCTCCTGTGTTGGTGTTCTGCATGTGGGCTCGACATCTAAAAAACCCTAACATGACATGGACATTAGTCCTTTATTCATTCAAATGTTCTTTAGGTGATACTTTCAAAAACTCTTTGAACCATTCAGTTCAACTTTCTAAGCCATTTCGAATGCTTTGAATAAGTTTTGCATTGATTTGTTAATTATATGGAATATCACATTTGCCAGGGAAGCACATTGAACATGAACATGTTAGATCCTGTATTTATCTTAACATAGATCTATAACTTTAACTTAAGCTTTTATTTTGGACAGGAACCTGTCGTTTAAGAAAAAATTGTTTTTCAACCATATGGTATTTTCTGACCATTAAAAGCATGCTGCATTATGTCACTTGTTGTTTTCTAAAATAGTGGCTTGCAGTTGTGCATAGAAGTTGTGTTGTATGTGCAACGGTCTGTTATCTGTTAATAGTCATAAATTTCATCAGATTTTAGGGAGTTAAAGTTTTGCTTCCAGTCACCAGTCAAGCTCAAACCGACAAATAATATGATAAATTTTGGATAATGCATGAAGTGTATGTAATATTAATTATGGAATATGTTTTAATTAAAAATTGTTATAATTTTAGGTGTTTTCATTAAAAAGAGTTGTGTAATACTAACATACCTGCACTAAAAGGGTTAAGGTGCCTCAAATATAAACAACACTGATATGAAGAATTTTATCTGAACTGGTTTATAAAAACGTAGGCTTTCCATCCTAAAAAATTAGTGAATCATTTAGAGCAAAACTTCTAAATGACATGTTGATGATGTTTAAGTATAAACTCATTACCAGAAATGTAGAAATTAGCCTATACCAGGTTAATGACTAATAATAAATATTACCTAACCATTCATCTTTGCCCTCCTAAGTTAGCCATCAACATGAGGCCTGCAGTAGAAACCATCTAAAGAAACAAAGTTGTGGCTCTAGCACACACACACTTGGTGAAATGTGGACTTCAGCAGATTATCCAAGGACACTTTCATGTGTGGATTGTGGGAGCTGGAGACAGATTTCCTGTCATACTTCTTACCGTGTCACTGGTAAAAACACCAGCAGATTTATTTCTTGTCTCTGTCTTTTAAGGATATTTAGTACACACAGGTTTGGAGAGAAACAAGTCAGCGGTCACACTGCATTCATGTCTGTTTGACAAGTAATTAAGGCCATTAGTATGTACAGTTGGTCCTCTGTATATTTGTTTATGTCAGCCCCACTCCCTGGAGCCTGCTGTGATGCGATGGTATAATTCACCGCGTTGCCTCCTTCCCGGAAGCTGCCGCCCGACACAACACTTTTCATTGGAAAGCAGTCATGAGATATGAATGAGTCACTTTCAGCTGGGCAAAGGTATCTGCTGAGCGGAAGGGGGGGGAGCAAGACCGAGAGAGAGGTTTTCTTCAGTCATGATGATTATCATCTGATTGCTGCAGCAACCAGATGATGTTGATGTACAAACAACAACCTTAATGCTTATTTATTGAATCTGCCAGAGCCAGCAGAGACAAATGCAGAACCGGATTAGATTATAGCTTTTTTGACCAATTAGCTTCGGTATTGTTGGATTCAATTTGAACCTGGGCTGCGGGGGTCAGGATAAATCAAAGTGTTCACTCAAGTGTTTACTCTCAGATAATATCCATTATGTAAGCTTGGGAAAATGGCCTGTAGTATTAATGGTTATGCGAAAGAAAACCCACAATGGTACTCAACAAAAGCAACGGCATAAAAGGTTACGAAGGGAAACAAGGGGTTTTGGGATAGGATTTCCTTTAGATAGGGAAAGAAAACACGTGCGGTTTGGGGACAGAGGGAGGCCCGGCCAGGAGGAGGAACTTGTGAAAGGAAATGCCGATGACACAAACATCAAATAAATGACATAGCTGTCCAAAGTTCACCAGTGTACACCAATAAGTGAGGTCATGGTGGGTAGGATTTGTTACTTTGGCAACAACAGGCAGTTAGCTCTCCCACTATCTGTGTCCTAATGTACAGACAGGCGCTGAGTCAACAAAGCTGGTGTTTGGAGTCAACCTTTAAAAGTCACGACCTTAGCAAAAGGTGCAGCGGAGCTGATGTGTTTCCTATACAACACAGACAACTAAAGTTCACTCTCTGCATTAGCTGCTGCTGATCAGCCTTCCTGACAAAACCACAATTATGATAAAGCAGCACCTCTGCAAGGATAAGGATTCTGCAAAGTTCATTCTTTATTGTGCCATAAACTTTGCTACACTTATCCAGTGTGGGGACTTGAGCAAGGAAGCAGAATCATAATGTGATGACCAAAGGCTTACTCATCCTGCAGCGTTTCCTGTCAGGAACCTGTAGAGACTAAAGTATTTTTCCAGTACTTTATATCTTACAAGTGTTTGCCTTATTTGCAGGAGTTACAAAAAAAGATCTGATGTCATTAACTGAAACTAATCTATCACCAAAACGTGTGGTAAAAAGCACTGGATCAGAGATGGAGTTGGTATGATAAACAAGGAGAGGAGTCACTCCGTTGGGTAAGGGTAAAGACCCCCCCGGGCAGAGGCTTGCCTCTCAGGTCAGTGGCTCATACACATAAACTCAGAAAGCCCAGAGAGCGAGGTGACTGAGGTCACAAGGGGAAAAATAGAAAACAGATCGAATGCTGGTTTCTCCTCTTCTTGTTTTATTAGACCAATCAATACAAAACACAATATAATCACTAATTTCTATATATTTTAACTGTCCTTTTATTAGACAGCATATGAAGTGGAAGAAAAGTTACACAAAAAAATGGAATAATTCAACAACAGTTTTGGTCAAGCCTTTAACTGGGTGACTGACACAGAAAGATCAACATCAGAGCATGCTCTACCATTTCTGACCATAAGGTTAAAGTGTGGGCTCATCTGACCAGAGTAACTTCTCAGGGTCTACAGTTGTCCAATCTTAAGGGGAGCATTTAATCTCTCTCCCATCTCATGTTTAAAGGTGGGAGAAAGTTTAGCATGGACAGACGTTTCTCCTTTATCTTAACCTTGTCCTTTACCTCTCTCATACCTCATCCAAAATAGTAAGGTTATCATGAGCTATTTTCTATATTTGTGCTGCTATATGTTTAGCCTGCTGGAGGAAATAGGGACCACTCTTCCTTACTCTGGTTCCTTTTATCTCTATTCTACCATTCCGCACCATTTGTTAAGTTCCACTCATAACTTTATGCTCTCTGCTTTTTCCTGTGATAGTAACTTCATCTGCTCTGCTCCTGTTCGGCTGTCACTCCATCCTGGAGAAATATCAGCTTTGCTGCTACCATTAACATCTTTGTTTATAGATGTTGGAGCTTGGCCTGTTTCAGTGTAGTCCTGTTTCTTTTACTGTGACTAACTGTATGTGTTCTCTTTCATCTTTTGAGATGGGAGCTGGCTTGAAGCTTTTCTGCCTGGCTGTGTCTTTCTTGGACAGAGCCGTATGTGTAGCTGGTTAACAATTACCGTTTTCTACATTTGCCTCTTTTTCTATGTCTTCTTCTATCTCCTTGAACCCCAGTCAGTCTCGGCAGAAGGGCAGTCACTCTGAGCCTGGTTCTGCTGGAGGTTTCATCCTGTTAAAACTGAGTTTTTCCTCTCTACTGTCGTAACATGCATGCTCAGGGTGAGGGACTGCTGAAGGGTCAATGACAAAATGCAAGCATCGTAGCAAGCTCGTCTAGGAGGAGCATGTCTTGCAAATTAAAGACTGGATGAAATCAACAGGTTTTCCTTGACAGAAACTTTTTACCAGTCTGATTGTATTGTATCTGTAAAGTGCATTGAGATGACATGTGTTGTGAATTCGAACTATATAAGTAAATTGAATTAAATCAAAAAACATAAATAAATTTACATAGAAGGTTGGCCTTTTTGTTTTCAGTTTCCTAATTTGTTACAGTCACATAGCATGATGCTGCCACTTCATGAGTAATCAGGGTGAGGCGCAGGGTTAGATTTACCTCACATGTTGTGTTTTATATGTTTGATGTGATGCACATGTGAACATTGCCCTCATCTTATGAGCTTACCGTCCTCGAAACGCTTTATGTATACCCTCCATTGCTTTTTACAAACTTTAGACAAGATTTCTGAAGGGTTTATTTAACCAAGAAGACACAACAGGTTATCTTAAGCTTACAGACTACATGTCTAGAATTAGATTCAGACACTGGAAGAAATATCTTTAAGCAAGCAGTTAAGTGCTAATGGATCCGCAGGTGCAAATAGGGACAATAAAAATTGGAGGAAAACAACTAATAGACCAATAGTCTGGGAAATTTAGGGCAGTTTTACTTTGTAGTTAAAAGAACATACTGTTTTTAAATCAGGGTCATTGTTGCTCTTTTCAGTGCTTTATACCATGAAAGAGAAATCTGGTCTTTAGCTCTATATCTGATAATAAAAGTTTCCTGTTCATACATGTGGCTGAGTTAATCTTCAATGAGTGAAATATGTTTTGAAAATATATATGAAACCTTCAGGGCATGTTGTTGCTCATGTGCACGATTTGATATATTTGCATGTTAACACATTAGAGAAAAGGCTTCAAGCAGTATGATGTAAACAGATTTTTTGGTGAAGCTGAGAACACATAATTGAATCCATGCCAAGTGAGACAACAATCACTTCTCTGTGACAGTGAGGGCCAACAGATTACAGCTGTTTTTCTGTCCAACCATCTCTGAAACTGTGACTCAGACACCAATGCTTCTATTCATGCATGAGGAATCCATTTGTCTGCTTTTCACAACTGGGTTATAGGTGATGCTGTAAAAGAGTCTGAAAATACCACATTCAGTCAACTGTGCTCACGGTCAGGGTAACCTGATCGTATCCTTTCCTCCTTCCCCTGCTCAATCCCTCCCTGCTCTCCCACACCCAAAATGTACAATGAATGCATCCCAGCTCCCTAATCAGCGGGTTGGACCTGTGTTTATGACCTGGCCTCAATAAATGCCGCCACAGAAACAGCCAGAGAGTGCTGGTTCCCACAGAAGTTGGCAGGAAAAAAAATCAAATGCTTAACATTCCTCCACCATCTATAATAGTAGTAGCCTTTATTGCAGAGTTGGCATCAGTGAAAGGAAAAACAATTTGCAGCCTCTGAATGCACCACCCCGTGTGAAACAATGACCATTGAACTGTCCCACCGATTTTCCAGGGCTTTTTAAGATATACTCCCAAAATCTCTCCCTGCGTGACGGCAAAATCCAAACAAAGCACCAGTTGAAATCTTTGGCCAGCGAAATGTCCATTAGTAGATGTGAATGAAGCTCATTTTGTGGGTCTGTGTGTGTGGTTTGTTTTGCAACAAATGTTCCTGGAGACTTTGTTTCAAGCTCAGAGGCTCCAGAGGGCACAACGAAAGTGTCTCGAAACCACTGAAACTGTTGCTATTCACTTGAGTGATAACCTCAAGGCTACGTGTCACAGCCTCCATGGTAACAGATATTTGTCTATTGTCTAAACATGAGCAGCATACACAAGGCTCCTTTCTGAGATGCACTCACAGTGTTTTAGCTTATGGCACTATCGATGGTGACCTTTTTCCAACTTTGTCTTAAAGAAAAAAAGGCATAGAGTTTTGTTTTTACTCATATTGACCAAGTTTTATTTAAGAATAACAAATTGTAAATGATATGCAATAAAAAGACAACTACTTTTTAATCCACCAGGTGTAGATCACTCATATTTTTCAGTCAAAATACAAGGATTTAAAGAGACTGCTAGCAGCCAAACACTAGCTATGCTAAACTGATCTGTAAATGGAGCAATATGATAAAATTCAGCATTTTTCCAAACCAATTGTAGTAAATAAAGATTTAAAAACTTTTGTAACCCACATCACATAAAAAGAAAGCTTTGAAAAACAGCTGTTCCTGGTAGCCGCTAGCTAGCCCAATGTACTAGTCCTTTAAAACTGAATCTTTATTGTTTTGGTAAAGTATGGCTGGTTAAGCAAAAGTATGTTTGAGAAATTACACAGGCATATAGTTGGCTGACTTTTCATTTTTTTTTAATAAAACATCTTCTTTGAATGTTTTTTTAATAATACTTTAGAAACACCAGAAGCATTTCAAAACTGAAAGACAGATTCACAGCTAACTTGAAGCATTTCTTGAAAGAAAAAGAAATACCTGTTGTTTTTACCTGTTGAAGCAATCGGTTTTCTTTTTTTAGATCGATCTATGGATGTAATTTTTGTTCTGCAAATGTAGCATTTTACACTCATGTTAACACAGAATGAATATGACTGTTGAAAAATGATTACCAATTACTTGCGTCAACCTTTTAACCATCACTGAAACTAATTTCTTGCTATTTTACATAAAAAACTAAATTCAGTCAATTTAGTTGTGTTCCTTTAATTGTCCCTGGTTGGAGAAATTTGTCCTAGAGCCAGGCTTTCTCATACACGCATAAAAAACAACACAACACCATATAAACCCAAACTTGTAAGAGCAAAACAAAAAAGGCAGACACAAGGCTGCAGTAATTATCTTTATATTGCTAATGTTGTCTTGCATCCATATGACTGCAGTCTTAACATCATTAGAAGTAAATTCAGAATGAGGTTAGTTCATTATATTTTCTTCTAGCAAATCTTTCTGGAAATGCTTTCTTATTTTTGTCTGTACTTTTATCTATAAAAATATTGAAATCAAAATTTAACACCCCTAACTAAAAGGTGAGTAACCACAAACTGTTATTTTCCTCTAAAATTGTATTGAAACCTTAGGTGTATAACAGGTCTATTTAAAGTTATTTTATTCCTTGAATTATGTGAATTTCAGAAAAATTCTTATTTTTCATTAGTATCATATACCCATCTAATATATGGATATATTTATCAGAACAGATTCATAGGGGGGCCTATGTTGTGGCAAGCTACACGGCCAACCAGTCTGACTTATGTAATATATATTCAGCACACAGCTTCTCAGTCTGGAAATGCTCAGACTTTCCGTTCTAGAACTGCTAGGACCAAATAGAGCACTGGAGGTGGGAGGTCACGCTTACACCAGAATTAATAATAATGCAGCTGCACTTTCTTGCAACCAAAACAAGGTGGCAGCCGCAAGGAACAATGCCATTCATTATATCCCAAATGAGTGGAAGGCATCTTTAAAATTGTGACAACTGGCAGCTTTAAGAGTTTTTTTTTATAAAAGACCTTTAGCCTTCACATCCATAATTATCTGATTGATTTTGTAACTGTTGAATGTTGACTGTCTAGCCTCAGTACCATCTTTAAAACCAGGTTCTACCAACTCCTTTTTTAGACTGATATACCATGTCAGTCTGGATGGCTAGTCTATTACCTTACAATTATATGACAAACACATTTTCTAAAAGTTCTAGCAATATTATTAATATCCTCCATTATAGTCTTATTCTAACATATATCACCTTTTCATTTTTAATTGCTGCTGTTCTCCAGCAGTCTTTGGGCAGCAAGTGAGATACAATCTGGACAAATCACCACTCCATCATAAGGCATAAAATACAGAGAGACAGAATAAACAACCATGCACACCATAACTCCCACCTAAGGGCAAGTTGGAAAGACTATGACCTAACAGTCATATTTTGTGCTGTGGGAAAACCTGGAGAAAATACACCTGTGTACAGAGTGTAACCTTTAAACTGAATGCTGAAAAAAACTCAGTTGAACCAAAGAGCTTCTTGTTGTAAAGTGACAGTACTACCAAATACATCACCATGCAGCCCGTCTAGTACACTTTTTAAATGTTATTAAAAAGTAAATGTTTTCTTGTATGATTGCACTGAAAGAATAAGAACACTGAAATAAGTGTTTAACATTTTGTAAGGACTATGTAAGCTTTTTTAAAAAGGGTGCTTTTTAATTATGTTGAGATTATTAATGCAAATTAGTCACTCAGCAAACCTCAGCAAATCTTAAAGGTCAGTAGGGATTTACATAGTATTAAAATGATATATCCCTTTTTAATAGAGAAAATAAACACCAGCTGAGTCTGAAATATTCAAAGGCTCAAGAAGACCTATGTGGTTTGTCCATCTAAAACCAAGATGAATCAGTTTTACTGTTAGAGTGTAAGTGTGATCAGTAAAAAACCTCTATCATACTGGAGGTGGACGATATTGATTTCTTTACCCCAGTATATCAGCAAACTGATATATTGGCCTGCTCTGAATGCGGGTGCACAAACCAATTCACAGCCTTCCATCACCAAGCATCACAAGAGCATCCTGACTGATTGCTGTAGCCCATGCAGGTCTGTTCAACCAAAACACACATATAAATACAATTGCGGCAACCCACTCTTCCTCCTCAAGGTCAAGATGCATCAGAAAGTGCAGTCTCCTCACCAACAGTCTGATGGATCTGACACGGCGTAACCCATTGTGCACACATGTTGATCTGTCCCCAGACATAGTCTGACAGCTGCGTAGAAAGGGCCGTTTTGCACCAAACCATCGATGCATTTCAATGAGAGGATCTTGCAATTTTGTTTTTTGTGTGGAGGTGTGTGTGGGTGGGGGTAGAGGTGATGATGAGGGGCTAGGCACCTTCAGGACAGACAAGTCTCCACCACGTGCAGCATGTAATCCAAAACCAGCCCAATGATTATCTCCCCTCCCCACAAGCGCTGACTCAATTCTGATTTATGATTCGAATGAACATTGATTTTCCAGGATGGCCCACCCCTTCTCTCTCTCTTTCCTTCCATTTCTCCTTTTAACAAAGGAGTGAATGATATATGTGCATTGATTTTCAATCAATTATTTTTATTCTCATTTTATTTAAGCTTGGACAAATTTTCAGTGGCCCCGGCGGAGACCAATGCATCTCTATCAATATCTCTGTACCTCATTACTAACTGGCCTTCTGGTAGTAAGCAGGCGGATAATGAATTCATTTCAAAGTGAGCCATGTTTGCTTAAACATCGCGGGCACATAAATTTGGATGTGCATTCTCTCTTTGAATGCCTGAAATGCTAGTTTGCTGTAACCGTTACTGTCCCTTTAATTAGGGTCACTAGTCTCAATTGCGTTATGGGAAAATGAAGATCTGAGTGGTTTTCGGAGCTTGACTCCATACTATGTACATACTAAGTAAAATCAGTAATCTCCAATGTCGCGTTCATTTAATACAGTGTCGTTTTCTACTAACGGTCATTAACATCCAAAGATGGAGCAGTGCATAATAGTACATCAGTATGTAAATGATAATTTAAGGACTCATTTTCATTATGATATAATAGCACCAAAAGAAATCTGACAAAACAAAATGAAGGGAAAATTTGTGAGTGCTAGCTTAGCTCACGCTCGCTAACAATGTTTGCATTCCTAAAGGTTACCTTAGCAAAATTTTAAGCGGCTATTTCTTTAAGTGCCTTTTAATTTGACATACTTTTTAAGGACTTTCCTTTTACAGGTGCTGTAGTTTGAAGGTACACAATGTTAAAAAAATATGTATATATATATATAGATATATATACATATATATGCAGTAAAATTGTTTCTGTCACGGTGTTGGTACTTTTAGACTTTAGAGTGACCCCCTCCCTGTTGCCTAGCACGGACATTTAGCTGGCTGAAAGGATAAATCATCTCTTTGGAGATTTTTCCAGCCAATCAATATAGACAGTCATAGCTTGGACACTTGAAGAAGCTCCATGTACCACTTTTATAAGGTAAAATTGTTTTAAAACTACACAGCAATACCTAAGCAACATTAAAGGAAACACTAAATTTGCTGCTAAATTAGAGGATACTTATTCTATGTTTTATACATGACGTGATCTTCAATATAGAATAAGCTTAAAAAATCTCTAAGAAAGCATATTTTATTGTTGAAAGCGGTGGTATAACCACATCAGTAAAATCTGCTTTTTTTAGCAGCATTAGGGAGAGTTGGTGCTTTTCTGCCATAACAATAATCATTGTATTTACACCCTTCATGTTATTTAAAAGCTGTTCAGTCTGTATTGAATTAAACAAGAAGCAGAGTTTAGTTTCTATGCTTCTCAGCTCTGACTGCATGTAAACATTAGATATTAACGAATTGTTGGCTTGTTTGAAACTTGACTGCAGAATACATTACTGTTTACTACAGCTTACCCATTGGGTCAAAGATTATTTTATCAATTAATTTCTATCTTTTAGCTTTTTATTTGCCGCCATTCTATTTCTTATTTTTCTTTATATGCAATTTAATGTTTTTTGTGTGTTTCGATTTATTGTTTTTTTATGTATCTTATTATTCTCGTTTTTTGCAAAGCTTTTCTCTATGACCCTGTACAAATGGCACTACACAAACCTTGCCTACAGTAGGAAACTAAATCACAGAATTTCATCAAAAGGTGTTCAGTTAAGTATTATTTGAGCAGTTATTGCAGCTTTGTTATTTTTCCTGTTGTTTTCTGCAGATAAATCACACATGCTATAGGGATTATGACAGGTGAGAAAGGTTTAGAAATAATTTATTACAATCCAATTTATTTTAGATGACAATATTCTGGCATTTTTTTATCTCCAATGTATATGTTTTCATCTCAGCATTTCCCAGGGCAACTTACCTATAGTGCCTTTCTTTGAAATATAAAAACATTAAATAATTAACTAATCATCCCTAGTCTACATAATTTTTTATACTACAAAATGTGGGCAACACTGGGGAGCATCTATAGAGCTCAACACATTTTGTTGTAGTACTGGGTAGTATTCTCATCTCTTTTACAAATCTCATAATAAAAACACACACAAAAAAGTGTTTCTTCACTGCTCAGAAAAACCCACTTAGAGCAACTCGCTGATTGGTTTGACAGTGATGCATTCAAATGGGTCATCCTGTAATTGTTCTTTCCTGTGGCTACTGGTCGAGCTGGAATTACATAACGATGATAAAGCTGGGGGACCTGGCCTTCCAAGATAAAAGCTGCCACGCAGGGCCACATGCATTCTCTAGATGCTTCTTCTGAGAGGTCTTCAGAAGGAAGTGATTATGGTGGAGCTTCCCACTAATGCTCCACTGGGACTGGACCAGTCAGTCTGTTATTCATCAAACCCATACAGTGTAAGCTCTGGCAGCTCTGGAAAAGAATAAATAATGTGTGGGCATGTTATTTTGTGATGACATTTCACACGACGACAAAGGACATTTTAGCAAACTCTTCTATGAGGACATTTTACACCCCAACAAAAGCACCCACTGGTGTTGGATGGACATAATGGATTGCCCCATCTGTAACATAAAAGCATTGCAGATATATTTTTTTCCAGGGCTGTTGAGGGCAGCTCCAGGCTTCAAAAGACATCCCACTGCCATATGATCAAATCAGATGCTAAGGGTGACCAATATGACCTTGCAACTAGAAGCAGCACAAAGGGTGCTCAGTTGTCTACTAAACCAGGCAACAGAAAAATCCTGCTCAGAAAACAATGGAGCTCCTGTGTCTAAGCGTTGTTTATCTCATGAGCAAATGGTGTGCCAGGCTGTGGAGCAGCTCTGTACTCATAACATAGTTGCCGGAAGAGATGCCGCCATGGCACACGAATATTACTGCAAAGAGGAAATGATAAGAATGAGACAGGGTGACGTAGGGCCAAGAGCAAATATGTGCTTGGAATGCTACAGGAATGAAGCGTCACCCATGAGGGAATGCAGCGGGGTGAACACCAAACAGCACAGGAATTCCGGGTGTTGCAATCTAACTATGATGTAAATGTTCTACTTTTGTTTTCATAAACATCAGACACCAGAGTCATGCTTAAGTGGTCTTTGTGTTTATTTATTTTATTCAGTCTTTAATGCATTCATATTCGAAATTTCCCTGTAGGCCCAAAGATTCACAAGTTTACTAATGAAAACAGGCCTGTTTTTCTTGTAATAGTTTTCTTTGTTAAACAACATTTGTATATGCTGACCTAGATCTATTTAAATCTAGAAAGGTAACTAGATTAAATGATGGAGACAGACTATTTTGGATTTTTTAATCAAAAGATATATTGTAATTTTTAAGGCCCAAATGAAAAAAATTTTACTCAGTATTACTGAAATTTATGATATAAATGGACAAATATCCAATCAACAAAGCTAAGAAGCAAAACTAGGTAAAATAAGCTATGTGCTGTCTTACATGTCACTGAAATTAGGAATATGCTGGGTTTACATATCAAGCTCTGTTAGGGAAATAAATCCAGCTCTCACGACAACACAATGTACAACATTGGGTGAAAACTATACAATCTTCCTTTTTATCTTTATTGTTTAAACACATAAAGAAAGGATTTCAGGAATCCCAAGCTACGTATAAAAGAATTTGTAATCGGCATTCAATTTTCTACTCTAAGTTTTACAAGTCACTGCTGCATTATTAAAGCCTTGAATTCCTAAATTGTGCAGAGTTAAATACATTCACAAAAAGTCTAATTTTTATGTATTTATTTATTTGCTTCAGTTCAATTAAAAAAACACAGGTTTGTCTTAGAGCTCCTGAGCAGACACCTAGTTGTTAGTGGCAAGAAGCTGTATGGCCCTTTTCTATTGGTACCAACTCCTTTTCCTCCTTTTTGGTAGTTTGCAATTAGCATAAAGTAGGCTACAGGAATTTGGACAAAGACGGCACAGCAAAGCCGATCCAGGGCTAATATTACCTAGGCTGTTGGTACCTTGTAGTTATATGCACAATAAGCCCAGTATACAGTGATTTAACCATTGACTATAAATGCCATTGTTACAACTGCTGGTCTTGCCACTGTTTATTTTGAGTCTAAAGTGGTTCGCTTGCATTGTAACCCCAGCAGACCAAAAGCATGGAGAGAGGATGAGAAGCTCATTTGAGTATAAGAAAAGAGAAGGAGGGAAACTATATTAAAAGCTAAAATCTATAGTCAAAATAATTAAATACTGTCCCTGAAAAAATGAGTTACAAATAACAATAGAAATAGCCAAGAAAAGGAATGAGGCTATCTGTCACATGCCACTGTATACAGTGGAGAGTATCTAAGCATAAACTGAAGTTGACACGGACAGGGGAAGTTCAATTTAGATAACTCATGGATGTATGGATCTATCACGTGAACGCAAAGTGCCTAGTTTTCTACTATTTAGCAGGTTTCAGCTAAATGCCCTTTGGCCACTGACATAACTCACATATAGCAAGTTAAAAG
>JAUZNJ010063562.1:0-27230 GCA_034780135.1 Jordanella pulchra
GCGTCGAGGACTAAGGCCTCCATACATTGGTCGTGCGCGCTAACCACTGCGCCACCTGGACACCAAACATCTTGTGATTTAGACCATGAATGAAATCTTGGCTCTACCTTGACCCTATTGTTGTTCTACCTTTTCTATAATCCATCCAAAATAATAATGTTATCCTGAGCTATTTTCTGTGTTTGTGATGCTATATGTTTGAGCTTCTGGATCACATAGGGACCACCTTTCCTCATTTTGCTTCATTCTTTATTTTCTTTATTCTCCCATTCTGCAGGATTTCTCAAGTTCCACTCATAACTTTGTTCTCTCTGCCTTTTCTCATCATAGTAGCTTCATCTTGTCTGTGATGCTGCCATCAACATCTCTTATAGATATTGGAGTTTGGGCTGTTTCCAGTGCACTGGATGTGTCGTTCCTAGTCGGGGCCGCCTGTGAAGCTAGTTAACAGTTACTTTTTGTGTCTCTGCTTCTTTTTCTACGTCTGCTTCCATCTCCTTGATCCCCAGTTGTCATTGGAAGATGGCTGCTCACACTAAGACTGGCCCTGCTGGAGGTTTCTTCCGGTTTAAAATGAGTTTTTCTTCCTTGCTGTCGCTACATATATGCTCGCTGGGAGGGATTGCTAAAGACAACATTACGACAAAAATTAAATCAAAGGTCGTCACCGCAGGCTTATCCAGGAGGAGCATGTCTTGCATATGAATGACTGGATGCAATCAACTGGTTATCCTAGCCAATCTGACAGTATTTTCTCTGTAAAGTGGATTGAGATGGCGTGCTGGGAATTGGTGCTATATAAATAAACTGAATTGAACTGAATATCACTACAACCAACAAATTAAGAAAAGCTCTTGGAAAGAAATTAGTGTCGATATATGACTGGAAGAGGCTTTGAACAAGGTGGAAACGTCTATGTTTTCTACTTCCTCGTGTAGTGTGGTGTAAGCGAGTGGTTTGTGCCTCCCCAGAGCCAGACAGAATATTAGGAACATGTTGAAAACCCATATGGAATATAACGGTGTGTTCGGAACGAAAGCGGTAGTCGCAATGATTTCCAAATTTAAAAAAAAAAAGTGAACATAGGGGATTCCAGTTATGATTAAGATTATTTTAAGCTTTAAGAACGATTGAATGAGAATTTCGTTACCTCCTAAAACTTTAAAGTAGTTGTACAGCTCATCCCTTTGTTGAATTACATTTACAATACAGTTCAGCTACTAATACAGTTTTGTTTGAACAAGTTATGATAATGGTTTTGTTTTTGGTTGATGATTTACTAATTTTCTACAACACTAATAAACTTATGATTAATTGTTGATTAATGGTTTATTAGATATTTTCTTATTTATCTTATTTTTGGATAATGTCAGCTTATGGAATTTCTCCAGTGTTGTAATGTTATCACCCTTCCCTAGAGGGCGTTTATTGTTAAGTAGAGCCTCACTAGTATTTGTGAGAGAAGTAACACTAGAGCAGAATCATGCTAAAGCAGAAACATGCACTGTGTTTGGACTCAGCGGCTGCATCCTGCGGAGGCCGCATTCGTCGGCCGATTACGTCATAACGCAGCGCCGCGACCTGTTCGGGTTTGAAGACTCCTTGATTTACGGCAGACGAATGCAGCCTTCTTTTCGACCGCTTCAAATGGCGGGTCCAATCTCTCTTCCTTAGCCTTGGATTTCCCGTGATTCATTGCGAGTCCAAGCAAGCCGGCTGCTTCATGCTCAGAGGAAAGGGGAAATGGCAAAAAGCAGTGGTGGATATTTAAATGCAGTTTAATATAATAATGAATTAATTAATTAAGTGAATATTTCCGTTTGAAATTAATGAAAATATATTTATTAAAAGGTTACGGAGTCATATATGTTGCCGGTAATGTTTGGTTTATGGAGAAGGTTTATTCTGAGACTGAGTTAATGGGTTTGGCGGATATTTAAACTCAGATTCCAATATCTGTGCAATGAACAACAGATCTGATATCTGTGACCACGGTTCTGCTGCTGAAGCTCATCAACAATAAAATTAGCAACAGAACATTAGTAAGAAGTTCAGCATCCAATCTTTGCCTGATTTGTGTATCAACTGTCACGGTTGCTAGGCGACAGAATGTACACCAAGTGAAGGACGGTGAAAGCCGGAGAAGGATGGACCTGTTTGAATCCATAGAAAAACTCTTCCGGCCTCCTTATTTTCACGGCCCTAGGACCCAGTCCAGGTAGAACCGGGTCCTTAGAAGGCGCAGCCGACGAATCCGAACACACTCATGAATTGACCCAAAGTCCAGTCCAGATTATTTCCATTATTTAAAGGTGAAAATGATACAGAATGAATTTAATTTGGTTCCATTTGTAAATTTAAACACTTTTTTTCTCTAACTGAGCATATTGTAAAAAAGCACATTTAGGCCTTCATGTTATGGAAGGCTCCTCTTGATACAAGAGAAAAGGGAAGATTTTAAAAAATGGCCACTCATCAGTTAATCAATAAGATCAGTCAACTTTAGAATAATTCATTTATCGATAAGTTGCATCCCTGACACTAAGTGATCAAGATAATGGAAAGCTATGATCTGCCATAACTCTCATGGGAATAGCTAATGTGCCAGAGCAGCTCCACCAGAGCTGTTGGAGGTTAATCATCTCCTTTACTACCGTCCTTTCTGGGCTGTACTTCAAGCTTTTTATCTCTCACTTTCTCCATTCTTTATTCTGACTCCACTGCCTTTTATATCTTTTATTTCTTTGAATTTAAATAAAATCTAATCTCACCCCTTACTGCATCCCACTTTGGTCATCTGGGGTCCCGCAAAGTTGCAGATTTGCAGAGAAGATAATAAGACAATACATTGAGCCGTGTTCTTGAAAACAGCTGCAGAACTAGAGGGTGGCAGGTATTTTGGTTATGTTGACGAAAATTCAAGACATTTCTTTGTACACATGAAAAGCTGTGGTATAGTCGAGGTCATAAAAGTGTGTAATCTAATATCTCATGATTTTAAAACCCTCTGTTTTGAAAACGCTTTTTTATTCCATAGCATTTGATACTATGATCTATTAGAGTATGGCACTACTCCTGTAGTGAACCTGTTTTTATGTCTATTTTATTTTTTTGTATTTATTCTTAACTTGTTTTATGTACAACTATTATGGTTTTTATGTTATTCTTTTATGATACTCTTGTTATGTACAGCTCTTTGGTTACCTTTGCAGTTTTTAAATGTGCTATAGAAATAAAGTTGATTGATTGATTGATTGATTGATTGATTGATTACTTTAAACCCATACAGTTTACTGTCATTAAAAGAATTTGAAAAACAGAAGGCAAAGCAAGTTTATTTATACAGCACAATTAATTACAGGACAATTTAAAATGCTTTACATGAATTAAACAATATAATAGAAGAGAAATAAAAGCAAAATAAAATAAAGATAAAAGCATGATAATAGCAGCAAACAAAACAGTTGGACCACAAACTTACAATAATAATATCTCAATCAATACCTCTGTTGCAGTGATCAATTTATCACTAAAGATAAATGGATGAAGGAGACTTTTTAGCCAATGGAGGGCGGACAGAATGGGAGTTATGCGCTTCCTCTTACGTACTCAAGTTATAAGGCGTGCGGCTCCATTTTGCACCAACTGCAGATGTGCTAGTTAGGATTGACTCACCTCAAAATAAACTGTGTTACTTTAATCCAGCTGAGATTTAACAAAGGTGGGGATTACTGTTTCAAAGTGCTGCGCTGTAAGAAAAGGTTTGACCTTTGCCAACTGTCTGATGTGATAAAAGCTGCACTTGACTACTACAGAGCTGATTTGCCAATCCAGTTTAAAATCACTGTTGTATTGTCTGTTTGGCAGAATTTGGCATTTTAACAGAGGTTATTCTAACTGGAAACAGATTTGGTACTGGAGACATGATGTGCAGACAGCTTTTCTAATACCTTGTATTTTCTCAGTAAAGAACTTTGCAAAGTCGTTGCAGGCCTTTTTATATTGGAGTTCATCGGCCACAGAGATTTGAGGGTTTGTTAACCTGTCCACTGTGGCAAATAAGCTACGAGAATTGTTGATGGTTTTGTTGATGATCTCAGAGAAGAAAGATTGTTTTTCATCTTTTATTTTTAAAATATATTGGTGAAGTTTCTCTTTATAGATTTCATAGTGGACCTGGAGTCCATTCTTTCGCCATCGTCGTTTGGCTTTTCGGCCTTCCCTCTTTTCTTTTCTTACTGCTGGAGCATTTTTCCATGGAGATTTCATCTTCCCAGAGACAATTTTTACTTTGACTGGAGGAATGGAATCAATGATCTCTGCAGCTTCAGGATGGAAATGATCAACCAGCTCATCTAGTGAGTTACAGGGTGACGTGGAAGCAGAAGCAGAAAATGGTCTGATAGGGCACATTAGTTACAGAAACATTACGAAAATATTTGGACCTTTACTGATGACAAAAAATGTGGTTTTTGCATCTCTGTCTTTGGGGTTGTCAACATATACATTAAAGCCCCCACAAACATTAAGTGGTCAAGTTTAACACACATCACAGTTAAAAAGAAGTCATTAAAAACGTTTGGTTTGGACTTTGGAGGCCTATAAACATTAAGAAACATGGCTCAAATGGGGCCTTGTATTTGGACAGCCAGATATTCAAAAGATTCAAAATCACCCAGAATCCCTTTTCTGCACGGTCGTTGGTCATTAAAGAGAGTAACAAGTCCTCCTTAAAAAAGGAGGACTCAGAGAGGGACATTTAACTGCCTGCATTTTTAATCATTTTCCAATCTAAATTAAATGTTTTGCAATCAACAATTAAGAAGAAATAACACCTTAGGGATTGGGTAATCTGAAAATCCTCCCATTCTGATAAACATGCACCTTTTCTGTTCCTCTATTAAACTATGGGTTTAAAAAAAAAAAACAAATTTCTAATTTCTACATCGTATGCATTTAGTTGAATGAACTGGTCTTCATCAATGTATTTAACTCTAATCCACTGACCCTCCTCCTACGGACAGTCATAAAACTGTCTATAAGACTGGCATGAGCTGTAGGGTGTTGGATTTTCTCTGGCTTCCTTTAACACTCAGTAGAATCATTTATAGTATCTTGCTGACTTTGCCTTTACATCCTCCAAAGAGTACATAATTTAGGAGCACACATTGGCCTCATTCTGCCACTCATGAAATTTTCTCAAGTGAGTTTCAGACTTAAGTGACTGTGAATGTTTAAGGGTACCCATCGGATCTTTAAATTGTATCCTGTGATGCATCTGCTTTATTTGGTTCCCCTGCTGCTCAGAACTAGTGCAGGCTAACAAATCTCCATAAATCTCCATATTGATTGTTTACTAAAACGGATATGCCTGTACATATTTTTATAATGCTTAAAAATCTGTCAGTATGAAGGCCCTCGACCTTCAGCCCCAGCCTCTCACTACAGGAATGTTAAACAGCTCAAGAAACGTGCCAAAGCTGGCAGCTCCTGCTTGCTCAATAAGGGGATACTCTGTGCAGATTGTCTATCACTGGCAGACTACTCCACAGAGGGATAGGATTTCCATTCCAAACTGGGCCATTTGTTCGAGGATTTTGTGTGCACGTTTACTGAAAATGTGTGAGCGTGCTGATCAGGAAGATGTGCTGCCTCTCTCCTCACACAGGCTGTTTGTCTGCCTCTTACTTTGTGGGTTTGATGATGATGTGGGAATGTGATGCACACACTGCTGTCTTTGTCCATGCACTGCTTTGTGCCGGAATGCTCCACGTGCACAGGGACTGTTGTGTTGTCCTTTGAAACAAACACTTCCCTTGTGTCTGCAATCCTGTTTGCTGATTGTCCAAAAAATAGCAAAAACAATACACCATTTTTGGGCAGCACACAGCTCATGCCAGGCGTCAGTAGATACTCTTCATATTGAAGAGGGCTCTAGAAAAGGTTCATCCTCGTGACCCACATTGATGCTTTATGAAATGTCAAAGTTAAGCTCTGCTGTAGCCATGAATGGCTTCAGACATCAACACAGACTGAGTGGGTTGTGATGTTTTCCAAACAGAGAACAATATGTGACTGGGCTACAGTGACACTAGTGCTGATTAATGCAAGTATGAATGTGACATACTCTCTTTTCATGACTGCAGAACAGCTGAATGCTAATGAGCCTCTGTTTCACTGTTATGAACTTTATGTTGTGCAAGTTGCTAATAAACAATCTAAAATCTCACCTTTTAGCATTTTAATAAAGAAGGTAAAAATCATCCATGTGATCTTTTAAATTTATCATGGTGACGTTAAAGTCACTTTTCCTAATATTACCGTTGTTATTAATTAAACCGTTAACTGTCGTTAGGACTTAATTCTCATAAGCATTTTTGTTCCACATTCAAAAACTACAAACTAGGTATATGTACTAAAACACCTGCTTTCGATTTACTGCCTATGGTTCAAAAACAGCATCCCTAAATTTAGGTTTGCTTTACTTAAACAATTTTAACAGGTGACTTTAAAAAAAGTCTTTGTAAAGGAACTTTTCAAGAAAGTTAAAAACAGAATATTGAATTAAATTTAGAAATGCAAATACCTAATTAATGTGTGATTAAAAAAAATCTTAGATTATAGAAAATATGATCAAATTGATAAAGTTTCTATATTTTTTATTTTAAAGTGCAACTCACCCCAAAATGAAAGTTTTTTTGTAGATAAACAGTTTAAACTGGGCTTTTTGGGGTGCTCTTTTATTTTTACTGTACATGTTTGTTTGTTTTTTTTTAGCTGAGCTTGTTTAGTTCTGTTAAAACCCCCTTAGTGCTGCGATAAGTGGAATTAAAGATGTTTAACTGTTACCAAAAATGGCTGAAGAGTCATATTTTCCTTTTTTTTTTCTCTTTTTCAATTAGTATGATGTTACTGCAATTTACTGATTAAATAAATCCCACTTCTTTATGTAACTGGTGTCTCAAAGTTTACTTTAAATGGGTATATTCTTCAGGAGAAGTATTTGTGATTGCTGTGGCATGCAGTCGCAGACATAGCTACCTAAAAAAAAAAAAAAAAAAAAAAGATTGCAAAGAAGGAATAAAGATTAGGTCATTGTCACTTTTATCACAATCAAGATGGTGCCACAAAATATTGTGATGCAATTTTAAGTACAAGCGTCTGTCACTCATAAAGAATTTGTTCATCAAAGCCCTGTTGGGTGTAAAAGTAAATAATTCAGACATGGACCTTCGTAGCGAGTCATTTTGTCCTTCACTGCCTCAACAACCCTGGCTTTGGGCAACGCTCAGTCAGCAGGCAGCTCAGACTGATTTTGCTGTGGTCCATTACGCTGCACAAAGGTTCCTTCAAACTCTGGTGATAAGAGGGAAAAATCCTCCACCTCAAAACAAAATAAAAAAAAAATGTCTGTGGCATATAACTATCAGCGTCCCTCAGCTCACTCTTCTTGCTACAGTGTGGCTAAGCTAAGCTAAGCTAAGCTTGCTGCCACTTGTTCTTGTCCTCCCTGTCTCATTGCTCACGCCCACACTTAGCTCTGCTTCTGAGTGTCTATGGACCCCATCCGACTTAGTGGCATTTCTCAATGTGGTCTTGGGGCAGGGGTTTGTTTTACATTTTGTGAGCTATTCTTTGAAAACTGTTATGCTTATAGATATCTCTGACTATTTTATTAGTATAATCAAACATGGCTAACCACACCTATACTGATGACAACCAGCTGTATGTTTGTCTTTGTGCCAATGACTGCAGTCTAATGCAGTCAGTGAATGAGTGTTACCAAAATTACCAGTGAGTGAATGGGTCAGTTTTCTCCATCTTAATGCAGAAAATATACAAGTTACAGATTAGTGCTTAGCTAAATGGTTCCAGAAAATAAGAAAGTATACATGTTAAAGTTAAAATTACAGAGAACACCAGAAACTGAGGTGTAATTATAGACAGAGACTTCAATTTAACCATTTTCTGCATCTTATTGTAAGGCTTAGAACAGAAGAAAATTAATGCTGCTTAATTTTATACTCAGACATGAATAAACAAGGGCTCACAATATTTAACTGCTGCGGCAAAGGCATGAGTCAGTATTAGCTCATATTTACCTTTTTTTCTCTATCTCTTTCTCATTTATGCTTCCTTCATCTTTAGCATTTTAAACAATAGCCTTTGTGTGTAGAATGAGTATCTGCTGCCGTGACACTGTCAATCTGATTGAAGTGTCTTATTAAACGTAAGAAATGCAGATTATATTATCCACAACTGAGGTACTCCAAACAGTCAGTTGTAATTTGAATATTGAATACCTCAATATTGTGATGATGATGCAGTGGCGATATAATGCACAACCCTAAATTAAAAGAAAAGCAAAAAAATAGAAATTCATAACAGATGAAGGCAGCTTGTAGCTTTTGTTTGCTCCTGAGCTTTAAGACAAAATATAAAAGCCTGAAATGAGCAGAAATGTGTTAATCATTTAAATAAGGAAGAAAAATATTTCCTTCCTGTCAAGGCCAAATTTTCTTATAACTTACCTTAGTTAGATTTATTTATTTTTTTTTATTTTATTGTTTAATTTGACCATTTCTCGTTTCAATGTTTACTTATCTCCAAGGTTTTCTACAGTTTAAAGCTTTCTTAACTGCAATTTACTGACCTGATTAAAGGCCAACTATTCATGTTGTTTTATGTTGCAGGTATACAGACAAGCAAGAAGTCTGGAATCCCTGCTCCAAGAGAAAATCCTTCCAAAGATCGGGTTTCTCTCAGAGATCAACTAAGGAGTTCCTCCACTAAAAGAATAGTTACCAGTTCCAGCACCTCCAGCCTCTCCACTCTGGCAAAGCAGACCCGTAGCTCCACAAAGTCCCGTGCAGATGCAGAGAGTCAAGAAAGAGGCCTCCTGGAGAACCAGGTGAAAGAGCTTCTTGGTGAAGCTAAGGCAAAGGATCTAGAGATCAGCAATCTGAGGACGGAGCTGCAGCGCTGCAAGAGTAAAACCTCTTCTCCTTCGTCTTTACCCTCCCCCAGCTCTGTTTCACACCAAGAGCATGCTGCTGATCATGAGCAGGGGCAGATAGCTGAAGCCCTTGTGCAGGTTGTGGAGCTCAGGGAGAAGAATGGAAGGTTTCAGAGAGAGTTAGCAGCACTAAGGGAAGAGAATCAGGCTCTGAAGGAAAGGCTGCTTTGCTTGGAAGCTTTGCCTCTTTCTAATAAAAACACAAGCTCCTCATCTGCTACCTTGGTGAATGGAGTCCCTTCAGACCTTTCAGCATCTCCAAAGGACAAACTCGCCTCCATTGCCAGCCCACTCAAATCCTCTGTCTCGTCCGGCTCAGATGTTACCAAGGAGTCACCTTCACCAGACTCCTCGGAGTTTGAGAAGATCCCATCCCGCTCAGAATCAGGGAGCAGCAGCGTCAGCGGCAACGCAGTCACGGTGAACAGTTCGGGAGGTCAAGATGTGTCGGTGCGAAAACTAACAGAACAGATTCACAAGATGGAGGAGAACCATCACAGCACAGCAGAGGAGCTGCAGGCGACGCTGCAGGAGCTTGCCGACCAGCAGCAGGTGGTTCAGGAGCTTACTGCTGAGAATGAGCGTCTAGCTGAGGAAAAGCGCCTTCTGCAGACCTCGCTTCAGCAGCAAAGAGAACGTGTGGAGGTGATGGCCCAGAAGAATGAAACGCTTGCTCTCAGACTTCAGGAGCAGGCCCAGGCTCAGGCCCAAAGGGATCAGGAGCTGGGGAGCCAAGGGCCTCGGCTGGCAGAGCTGGAGCAGAGGTATGCTGAGTTGGTTGAGAGCTCCCGATTTGAACGAGAAAAGCTGGTGGACATCCAGCAGCAACTTACAGGCAGCTTGAGGGCTTTAGAAGAGGAACACCAGCAGTCTCAGGGTGAAGTCCACCGCCTCAAAGAGGAGCTGGACCGGTTGCAGGTGCAGCTGGACAAGGAGGCTGAATGCAGTGGTCAAGCATCACAAGCTGCAGAGGAGCACAAAGCAACAGCGGAGGGTCTCAGACTGGAAAACAGTCGGCTCAAAGCACAGGTGGACATCGAGAGGCAGAAGATTGGTGAGCTGAAGGCCATGCAGAGCGCCAGTGATAGCACCGACCTCCAGAACCTGCTGGAGACTGCCCACTCCGAGAGAGACAAGCTGGAGGTGGAGCTGACAGAGCTGAGAGAGGAACTGCTCAAAGCCCAGGCTGAGGCCGAGCATTTTAGAGGAACGATGTCAAAGGTAGACGCACCAACAGGAGAGCTCTCTGTTTCACTGTTCCAGGATATGTTCTCTATCATCTTAATGCCTCACCATTGGAATTTTAGTTACAATGGAGTTAATGACTGTGGTTATTTTTAATAATTTTATGTATCTAGGTTAGTTATCTGTTGATCCTTAGTGAGATAATTTAACCCGTTTCTACTGGTCTAATATTATTAAAGTAAACTCAGAGATACTTTTACGCAAGTAAAAGAAAACAGAAGGAATTAAATGTTTGTCTTAACAGCAGACTTTTGTAGCCATTAACAAGCTGCTTATTTGCCAAAACAACATATAAATTGGCGAGGAGGAACATCTGTGTTTCCATCTACTAAATCAGGCCACAGAGGGAGACCCAGACTCAAACTTTCACCCTGCCAGGGCTCTTCCAGGCCAGAAATGATGTACAGTTCTTTCACTTTAATCTTGGTTTATCAAGGAGTCTCATCCATCTGGGATGCTGCCCAAAAGAAACCCTGATCAAACCCCAAACCATCTGAAGTGACTCCTTTAGAAACAGAGGAGCAGCAGCTCGTCTTCAGGCTCCTTTTTGGTCGGATGGTTGACATAAGTTGTTTTTCAGCAATTCCAGAAAGATCCCAAATGGCAAATAATAAACAGACCTTCTTAAGCGGCTGCTAATAGATCCACTTAAAAGTCTGATTTAAATTAACTTTCTTCCGGCATGTTTGTCCAAGAAAACAAACCAAACTATAGGAAGAAGTTTTGAATATATATTTATAAGTTATTGTTGTTTCTTCTTTTCACTATAGGAAAAGGGGTTCAGATTTATTTATAAAAACCTCTTTTTGTATGAATATTGCTGCTCATGGTGTGTGTATTTAAACATTTAACCAGTGCTACGTTTGTTCTCTCATCGCCTGCCTGCTGACTGAGTCGTGTAAATATAGATATGCAGACACACCAGCACATCATATTTAGCTTCATTCAAATTATAATCCTTTGTTTCTAGTCTCTCTGGTTTGGGTTTGTCTACAGAACTACAAACAGAGCAGTGAGTCCGGGTTGGTCCTACAGCGTTAGGTGTGTCTCCTTTAGATGAACAAAGTCATTATTTTGGGAGGTGACGGAGGTGCCAGCAGCATAGCCTTATGACCTCCTGAGTCATACAGCTGTCCTCTGCCAACTGGGTGTGAAAATGAGGTGACTCCATAACTTCGCTGGCAGACATCTTAACCTGTCACAGCCACATGGCGTCAGTTGTTAAGCATCACATGTCCCTATGTCGTTTTTTTATTAGTACATTATTCTCGCAGAGATCTACCCTCTGACCTCATCTTTGATATCTGCAATAAATAGGACCGTTTTCTTTCTGTTTAGCTATTTTTATGTTGTATTTTAACATCTAAGTAGCAACACAATAAAAAAAACAACAAGAGTGACTTTAGATGCAGCACATCATGTACATTAGGAGCAGCTCCCATTGTCACATTAACTTTGTATTTAGGTTTTTAGTGACTGGGACAGCTTCTGTGAACTCTTTGTCCACACACAGGTGGAAGCTGTGTGCCAGCAGGTTCAGGAGAAGGCTGAGAGGAGAGAGCAGGAGCTGAGCAACCGGGTAACTTCTCTGGAGGAAGCTGGAGTTCAAGCGGAAAACCAAGTGAAGGAAATGAAGGAGACCATCTTTGAGCTGGAGGACCAGGTGGAGCAGCAGAGGGCTGTCAACTGTCATACCAACCAGGCTGTCCTGGATATGGAAAGTATGTACCAATAACAGGCTTTATAGTTCTGCATTGTTGGGTGGAGTTTTACCTGCATAAAAAACATTTCTAAACCTAGCTTAGAATCAAATCCTTTAATGTCCCTTGATTAGATCATTTAGATGTTTCACAGCAGTCACTCGTACAGCTGCTTGAAATCCTTCAAAATGCTTGAATTTTGATGTTGTGTTGAGTCTGGTGGTCATAAATGCAATGTATTGATGCTTTTTTATGTGCTTTACTTAGCAATTTTTCCATTGATAGATTCACTCTTCACATTATTCCCAAAGTACAAAAGTTCCAGTTAGGATTTGCTGCCTCATTGTACAGTGTGAAGGAATAAGAGAGCCTGTACAGGCTCCAAAGCAAGCAATACAAGTGATTAGTTTTAGTAAGACGGTGATCGAAGAGAAATTACATTAAGTTGAAAGTTTTGCTATTTAAAAAAAGCTATAAAAAGAGGCTGTACACTTTTTACAAATAGCATATTGAGGTTGAAGAAATGCCCAGATTAGCAACATCATTTAATATATACTAACTGTGCTCTGATTTAAAATAAGATGACTGATAGACTGAAAATATTCACAGAGATATAAACAACTTACTGGATTTGCTGGAAGCAATTATAGCTGTAGGGTCGGGCCTACACTAATGCACTATTTATCAGTTCATATTTTGTAGTATTTGAGTTGTGTTACTGGGACAGTAAAGACCCTTTTGAATTGTTTTTAGTGCCTTTTCAGGGATTTTATTTTATCTTAAAATCCACTTCATGTTGATCTAGACCATTGTTGTCCAAACTTTTTGCTATAAGCGCCTAAATCATCAAGTTGAAATCCCTCAGGAGGGCTTGATTAAAAGCTACTCGATAATTGTGAAAACCTTGAATGAAAATAATTTGTATTGTACTCAACATATTTTTTGTACATTTTAATGATCTGTAAAAACAAAAAAGTTGCTTTAAAAGATAAAGTTTACATTGGGAATTTACAGTTTGATTGTTCATCACGTTAACAGCGATTCACTCTTGCCCAGGGCTGCCATATTTTGATTGTTTTCCATACTTGATGAACACCTGACCAGTTCGGGGTGAAACCCCTACAGTATATTAGGCGCTTCATAGGTGATTTAATGATTATTAGACTATTAGATTATTAGTCTTATTGACTATTGAAATAGTGAATAAGCTGAACTTACTATTATCCTAAGGCGTGACTTTAGAACATATTTATCATGCTAAGGTGAGTAAATCCTTAACAGTGAAGACAGAGCACCTGCATGCTGTAACACGAGACTATGAAAAGATAATGTCTGTGAGATTACAATAGCATTGTAATGCATTTAATTGCTGTGATATTGGGTTGTTATTTTTAGGCCAAACACCACAGGATACAATAGAAACTTAAACGGTTTGTTAAAGGGTTTAAACAGAACGAAATCAGAAATCCTCCACTCGGAGAGCAACAGCCGGTAAATCCTCTCACTGAGGGAATAAGGATGATAGTGAGTTTTTCTTAAAAGGGTCGGACAGAGGAAAGGTAATGAAATGGTCTTACTGTAGCAATGAGTAGAGTGAGTCCTGGAGGGTTTGAACTTTACACCTACAAAGAATCCTTAAAGTCCAGAACTTCAGATCGGTGGATGAGAGGGTGTAGATAGAGCTGAACCGTGTTGGAGGGCGAGCAGGCTGACCGTACCTGAAGGGGCTTTGGACTGCCGGCAGAGAGCTTGGGTTGAGAGCAGTGTTTGCAGGAAGGAGTGATTTCTGAGAGCGACAATCAGTGGGTAATAATCCACAGCATCAAAGAAGAAATGGAACTGAACTGAGGAGGATTTCCACAGAAATCTCTCTGGGCTCCTTGGAAGAATCAAGCACCTTGAGAGATAGAAGAAAAATAAGGAATCAAAAATAGTTCTTTGGCACAAAGAGTTTTCGGTCTTACGCTGAGAGCCCTGAATACCATTGAAGGCAAACACTCAGGCATCGACGTGTCTGCAGTCAGCGGCATATAAACCCTACTAATGAGCAGATCGGGAACAGTCGTGCAAGAACTGCTCCAAACACAGCCATAGGCTCCTTCTAAAGGCAGATGAGGAAAAAAACAAAAAACAAACAAGAAAAAATAACAAAATCCTGCGCCCTGACAGTTGCACTGATTCGTTTGCGTTGAGTATGTAGCCTCCTTAAGTTTTGAAAATCCCAATATGCAGAAAAAAAAAAAAAAAAAAGAAAAATGAACTCAGCATTTATTTACTAAAAACATTTTTACTAATGCTTTTAAAATTTAAAGAATATGTTCATTGAAGTGTTGATAGTATAAACAGTAGAGGTACTTTAAAAATAGAATAAAGTCTGAAATAAATAGTTTTAACAAAATCTGAAGATTTCCACATAAATATAGGATTTGCTGGAGGACAGTTTGGTATTTAAGGTTTGTCTTCCCGGAACTTCTCACTGGAAGACGGTTTAAACATTTACTTTAATAATAGAAGCAGGTTATATTGATTTGATAATTACTAAGAGAACAGCTATTTTTAGACATAATTGTGTAAATTCGCTGCTGTTTGTCCACCATAATCAAACTGTTCATAAAGTAGTGACCACCTCTACGGTACGATGTACTTTTTAACATTTGTTAAGCTGGAGTTTAATGACCTGAACTTTGCTGTTTCAGACCTTGTTAAAAAGCTTGAGGAGCAGAAGGCTGAAGCAGAGCGACAGCTGAAAGTTTTAAACAGACAGATGAAGGTAAGAAATCCTTCATCTGAAGCTCTCTTTTGGTCCAGAAGTTTATCTGCTGTTTTTATTTTGTCCTACTACTGTTTACAAACAGAATCAACTTAAAACTTTGGTTATGCATGTCACAAAATCTTTTGATTTTTACTTTTTTCTGACATTATTCAGCCCAGGAAAGGAAAATCAGTTTTGCCTTTCTTTGCAAATATGTATTTGCACAGTTATCAGGCTACAGAAAGGTATGCAGAAGTTTTTGTTTCATTCAAATGTGCAAACAACTCATAATAAATGTTATCTCTAAACAAATAGGCCGAAATCATATAAAGTGCTGTTTATTTCTGTCCAATGAATTTCTGATAATGAAGCTTAATGCATTTGGTCAGGTCCAGATCAGAAATGGGTTATAGTGGCCAACTTTTATAGGTCACAGGAAGTGACCCGTACTGATGTGATCACTGCAACATGTTTTCCCTGACAACCCTAATACAATTCAATCCAACTATAAATCTTTAATGATTTTTATTTTTGACTGTATTTAACACGCATATGAAAGGATATTGACATCCATTTGTTTTGAAAGCAGTCAATATTCCAGAGGAATATTTTTTTCTCCCAGTGTCACTTGAAGTTCAGGATGTTCTCCCAAGCTTTGTGTTTTCCTCCCTTGCTTTCGTGCCAAAATAAATCTTTCCACTGAGGAACTGTTCAAAAAGTCTTGATGGAGCATGTTGGCAAAGTTTTCCAATTTATTTTAATTCTTTGTTTAAAAAAACAAAACAAACTCTTGTAGGTGTTAAATACCATAGTTTTATTTTAAGATTTTCTTCTTGATATTATATCAAGATGCAAAGCTAAGAGATTGTTTTCTAGTTGTTAATCTCTAAATGCCAAAAACCAATCACATTTCACACATCGCATTTTGTCATGTTGATTGTAAGCCAGTTAAAGGTGCTACTTAGAAACAAGCATTATGAGCATTTAGGCTGACTTTGATATATTAGCTCATTGCATGGTTAGCTTAAGTAATTATAAGCTCAGTGTTCCAACATTCACAAACAACAGCTGCTTTCACAGTTAGAGTGCCAGAAGACCCAGCAAAGTCAATGGGGAACAAAGACACAAGGTCAAATGATGGCCCCCCTTATATTGGGTACCAAGCCCCAATGATTCAAGAGCAAATAAATGGGAGAACTACTGACCTAAGAAATAAAATCCTGGCTGAGATGAAAACCTGTTAACCTCAGCAATGGCTAACAAAGTTAAGTGAGGTGCTACCAGACAATCTCCTGGCTGATGTGAATACAGCACTAAGGGCAATCCCTACTGTGACCATCACAGAAAGTAATGAGGTGATATACAGTACAGCATTAGTGATCCTTGGGATGCTTGGCCAAGGCAATTTCAAAATCCTGCAGAGGACAATGTCCACCATGGAAGCGAAGGTTATAAACCAAAATCAAGGCAACACAGAAAGAAGTAACCCCACTATAAGAACTAGAAAGGTATATCGGAGAAAGAAGAATCACATAACAACGATGCAAAGGCTAAAATACCCAAGACCTCGTTATGCTGACCTCCCTAAACAAGGTCCAGTGAACATCACAATGCCAGACCTCCAACAAAGACTCTCAGGAATGAACATCTCAGCACTGGCTGAAGAAGCTGACTGCTCTCCATGAACGCCTGGCAGCACAAATGACCCAGCTACTGAAGAGAGGGACCCACCCTGAATGGCTGACCCCTTGAAGGGAACAGTCCCAACCAACTATTGGCCAATAACCTGTCTCTCCACAACACGGAAGCTCCTCCATGTCCCCCAATTATCTATGATAATTGGGGGACATGGATCAACAGAAAGGTATTGGTAAAAACACCAGTGCACCAAAACACCAACTACTGACAGAACAGATGCCTGAGACAGAAAAATCAGACAAAAAAAAACAACCTGTGCAAAGCCTGGGTTGACTACATGAAAGCCTATGACCCAATCCCACACATGGATCTTAGAATCCATAAAGCTGTACAAGATTAATAGCACTCTAAGAGTCTCCATTGCCAACTCCATGGGGCTGTGGAAAACCACACCTGAGCCAACTTGCAAAAATCTCCTTTAAATGTGAAATATATACCAAGGAGATGCTCTGTCCCACCCTGCTGTTCTGCATAGGACTGAACTCCCTCAGCCAAATACTCAACAAGACTGGTTAGAATCTGTCTTAGAAATGGGTCCACTATCAACCACCTCCTATACATGAATGACATCAAACTCTGTGCTAAACAGCAGCAACCAGGAAGAGGCCACAAGGAAAGCAGCAACAGCCAAATACCTGTTAATAAGTAAGGCAAGTTCTGAGAAGTTACCAAAATGGTAAGAACAAGGTCCAGGCAATCAACAGCTATGCCTTGCCAGTAATGCCCAGCAGGATACCCTGCTGAGATAATAAGTTGGCCTAGGGAGTAAATTAGAAAGGGAGTATTATAACCATTGACAAATCATTACATTTTGGTAATGATCTGGGTCCGGTGTGAAGGTGGAGGTCACAATATATCGGGGGGAATGAGCTGCTTGGCGGAGGTCTGTGCCCATTTATGAGTGCTTTTCTAGTTGTTTTTACCATCTTTGTATTAGTATTTAGAATTATTAGCAAAGATGCCGACCTTTGAGTCTTCCTCTATTAGTATTTTACCAACTTTCACACCGAACAGGTTTTGTTGTTGTTGGCATGTGCAGTTCATTCACAGATTGGTAATTTCTCCATTGACGGATCACTGATCATGTTCCCAAACAAATTTCTTTTTGCAGCTTCAGTCAGTGTATTGAGAAATGAAATTACAACAGAAATTCAATTTTTCTCTTTATACATTGTTATGGTATATGTTTCAGACTTAAACTGTAGCCAAGAAAATTCCCATCTGGATGAAACAAACAGAAAAGTACAGTGTTTTTATCGACGGATTAGAAGAATCATTGCTTTTTGTATTTTCATCCTGAATGTCATCCAGTCGTTTGTCGGATTTTGTGTTGTAAGCGTGCAACAATCATTTATGATTCTGGGTAAAAATCCAGACAGAATCCCGATTGGTCTTTCATGTGCAATACATAATAAAATCCCAAAGGATTTATAATCCTGCTTAATCAGCCAAGCATGGCCGCCACAGGCCTTTAAATCCTGAGATTTATCTATTTTCCAGATTGTTTAAAATAGTCTTGGCTGCTGTAATCAAACCAATCTTTATAATAGAAATAGAGCTTTTTCATTTATTAAGGGACCCTGTGGAGTCATTCATTCTATTTTTTAACACCGTGTTTTTGAACAACATTCCTTTAGGTATTTTTAGTTTTTGGTTTTGGACCACTTATGAGAGACTCTACGGACGGTTTATTCTTATTTCCTGTGTTATTCCCTTTATTCTTGTTTGTATAATTTAACCAATGTGCTTCAATCTGTGCTGATCCATGTGTTTATGCATTTAGGAGGAAAGAGATGAGTGGCGGCGATTTCAGGCAGACCTCCAGACGGCAGTGGTGGTGGCCAACGACATCAAAGTGGAAGCTCAGCAGGAGCTGCGCACTCTCCGGAGGCAGCTGCAGGAAGAGCAGGATCGTAACACGAAGCTTTCTGCAGATCTTCAGGCTATGCAGGGAGTCAGGTACTATCCCCATCATGATCCCCTTTTTCCACCCACACATCTCCTCCGGCCCCTTCAGGCACCAGGCTGCAGTTCTTTTCTCTACGTACATACGAGGATATGACATGCCTACCAGAGTCCTGCCAGATCTCAGCACACCACCATTACTCAGACAGGCGTCCTAAATAATCTGTACTTTAAAGAAACTCTTGCTCAAGAGGTTCCTAAATTCCCTGCCTGATATTAACAGACATGTTTTCTCTAAGACGTAAATAAGAGTTTCAGTGTTTACGATCCTCGGATTTGGCAGACTCTGTAGGTCAGTGAGCCATCTCCTGCAGTTTTATTTTCCCTCTGTGTATTTTACTCCTTTTTAAGCTGCTGCCCTTCCTCTTTCCCTCTTTAACTTATATTGTGACCTGTATCAAAACAATTACATTTGACACTCAAAACTTCAAGAAGGCACATCGCTCTAATCATCCATCTGTGACATAAAAACCTATACTACATCAATTTATGTCTTTTTAAGACTTTGTATGGTTTTCCTTGCTGTATGGTGTATTAGGCACGTAAAGGATAAAGCATTCTTTTTCTGGTTTATAAATTTCACAGCCACGTCATGTGTTGGACCAACATAGCATAGATAAATGTGAAGAGAAAATAATATAATGCAAAACAGACGTATCTCATCAAACCCCAATGAAATGCGTAGAGGTTTGAAGAAAATAGTTTAAAAATACTCATTGAAGGTGCTTGAAAACAAGCATATCTTTGGTTTATGTATGGGTATAAAAAAACTCAAATGATATAAAGTTTTTGGTGGTTTCTAGTCATCGTAAATCAGTGCACATGTGTCAGTCTATGGCCGTTTATCTGACACTGATGCTAACTCTTTAGGCCAGTAAAGGAATTAGAGAACTTGTATGAAGCCAGAAAAATCTTTCCTTTAGTCATAGCAGAACCATTGAATTTAGTTATCGAAGTTAGACCATATCTCCATCGCCAAACTTTCCCCAAGAAAAGCTGTTATGCTGCGTCCGCTCCCCACCTCCATCAGCTCCCTGCGGTGTCTCTGTTAACGATGTCCATCTGACGAGCCTGGAGTCCAGGTGAGTTCCCAGCCAGCCTGCCTCCCCATGCCTTGTGTGCTGCTGATGCTCACTGACCTTCCTCTGTGTTTGGCTTCACGCTGCTCCTTCAGCCTGTCTGACTGTCTGTTTTCTTCATACGCTGGCTGACTGTACTTTTAGGGCTACCATTCCTCTCTGGTTTGCTTCCTTTGGCTCTTTTTAAGCCTGTAGTTCCACTAGATGTATCTGGTGCCACCTGCTGTTGTTTTCAATGAATAACATTCCTACTTTTTTGATAAAAAGCAGGATGAAATGGCTGCACTGGCATGACTGGACTGAACTCATGCTGTTTTTACGATTCAGATACATTTCCATAGCGTCTCCATCACAGGGTGATCTGACAGAATGAGTGACTTTTTAAACTAATGAGGTGTGCATGGAAGAGTTGAGAAAAACATACCCAGAGGTCTGGCTTTTCAAAATAATATTAAGAAGCATTTATTCTTGGAGTTTTTATTTAGACCTTGTGTGTAATGGACTTTGAATTTTCTTTTTTTTTCCTGTTTTTTTTTCCAGGATCAGCACTGGAGCAACTTTTGATACAAAGACTGCAGTCGAAGGGCACTAGAGAAGTTCCCTCATCCCAGCATCCTGTGAAGACAGTGTTATTGTTGCACTTATATTTTATGGAAACCAGTTTTCTTTTGAGTCACTGTGCAGAAGGACTATTTTCCATAGCTTCATGTTTCTTTTATGGCTGAATTATTTTCGGGGACTTTAAAAAAAGAAAGGAAAAAAAAAAAGTACAGTTTTATTTTCTCACTGAATACTCTGTCTGTAGGTTCCTTCGTTTGTGGACTACATGTTTAAGAGACTTCTTTATATGATGTGTGAATATCTTTTGTGCCTTTTGAGAAAGATAGAAAAATGTTTAAAGCTGTTATTGTGGATAAAAGCTTGATGCCGTTTAAGGGTTTGTAAAGCGTTTGGATTTTAACTATCAATGCAAGAGAAAGGAAACAAAACAAAGTACATGGTTTGTAATATTTCCTCAACCCCTGGAAAAAATATGGGATCACTGCTGCACGAGGATTTTCAATTTGCTCTTTTTCTTTGTAAGAGAGAAGAAAATCCCAGCTGCAACGTGAGTCAAAACCAGTTCTGTTTTAAAAAATCCTTCCTGCTCACAGCTTTACATCAACAATAAAGTTATTTAGTAAATAATTAACTATGGGATAAAAGCTCTAAAAATGTCCTTTACTTAAAGAACAACCAAGCCAGAACAGGAATTAAGCCAAAACTGTACAAAATACATAAACATTTTGCATTTAGGATGAAAATCATGTAAAAGTATATCCTGTGAATTATCTTTTTGTATCATATTACTGATCAAATAATAAATAATAATAAAAGAATAAAAATTATGTTAATGGATTAATAAGAGAAATAATCCACTGATAATCAATTAGAAAAACATTGTTATTTGCAATTAAATGGCTCCTTTTGATTCATCACCACAGCATAACTACATAGCAAGTATAGATTCAGGGTCCATCACAATGGGCCTCACTTTTGTTGTGAATTGGTGCTATATAAAAAAAAAAAAGGGTTACACTTTACAATAAATATAATTTACAAATGGTAAAGACACCATTATTAACGATTAACAAATAGTTTATTATTGTGTGATTGATTTACAAATTGCATCTAACTCATTAGTAAAAGGAGAATACGTCATTTATTAGGGTATTAAACCCACTGATGTAAGGGTAAGTTCAACATGACAGGGCAAGTTAAATTATAAATAAATGCTGCCTTTAGGTCTTAAATCATGGCATAGCTTAGATGCAGTTTATAAGTGTTAATTAAACATTAATAAAGTATCTGTTAATCTTTAAAAAATATAACAAATAAACTATTATTAAATATACTATTAATAAATCTAATAAATAAAAAAAGCAAATTTAATAAATCTTGACAATTAATAACGGATGGTTATTATAGAGTCTTGCCAAAAACTGAACTAAAATGAATGGTTTATTTAAACCATCCTAACAGCCATCGTTTGGCTTTAGGACTGTAGATGGTCTCTTGGTCTGAGCTCAATTTCTCAACTGGAAAAAGTAGGTTGTTTTCTGCTTAAAGTGGAAGAATTTTCCTTTTCGATGAGTTATTTCTGAAAGAGGACAGATGGATGGAGCTGTACTCCAGGCGCTGCTCGGATATGTTGTGGTGAAGGAGCTGTGCTAGAAATTCAAATGATTTTTATGTTTTGATCCTCGTGAAAAATGGAGAATGACTAAAACAAGAAAATCAATTCTGACAAGAAAGACAATTCTGTCTCTCTTCTTCAAGGCTTACAACATTGCTATGACTTCCTGACATTTACTATTTTTGATCTACCTGGATGCCTCCCAGTTCTTTGTTTGTATGTGCATTTTTTCCAGAAGTCTTATTAATCCCCTCTGCTCTTTGAGCTTAACAAATAGACCTCTAGAATTAGATTTCTTTTGCAGTTTATTAGAAAAAAGATTTTTTCCATCCTTCTGATCAGGAAAAAAGTGCAATTAATTAACACAATGTCATTTAGTCCTTAGAGGCTTTGATATAAACACTGAGAACTGCTGTCTTTCTTCTACGGCCACTGGAATATGTTGCAGTTCAATCTGTTAGCCTCTAGAGGGCACTCTGTGTTACATAGTTACACCGTGTGCGTCTCATTTACATGGATCTACTCTGTTTTACTTTTTTGTTGAATAAATTATCGTTACACAAAGTTTTTTATGATGTCATACCAAATTTATATGTAGCTTATAAATTTAAACTCTTTACCTCTGGACCAATTTTTATTCTATTAAAACCAAAATACTTTTAAATTAAGAAGTAATTGACCAATGAAACTGTGTCCCTAAAATATTTGTATTATTTAAAAAATATCTGTGTTCTATAATCCAGCTTTTTTTTAGAAACAAAAATCTGAATTGAATATATTAATTATACTGAAGTCCTATACTTTAGGCTATATGGTTTAAAAGATTTGGATGATTAAAATCTTTTCATGTCTAAATGTTAAAATTTTTCTCACCTTTGATTCAAACTCTTGGAAAACGCCACATTCTGGGGTTTGTAGCTGCAAATTATCAGGTCCTTCCTACCACCTGATCTTTATAAAGCCATATTACGCAGCCACAGTAAATGGTACTGGTGCTCAAGTTTAATTTATGAAAGACGAGATGAAGTCTTAAAATAAATGGTGAGAGGTCCTGTTCATGTTGTTATAATTTATTTTGCCAGCTTTGGCTTGGCTGTTTTTTTTCTGTATTCTGTGTAAATGTGACTGTTGTTTTTTTGGTCAATGAATAAACAAAGTTACTCCAGCCCTTTGGCTTTTGTTTATACATCAGACTACTCCTTAGAGTCCCTATAGACCACTTTTATAAAAAATGCTCTGATCTCACACATAACATTCTGCAGCGATAAAGCCACTTTGTCTGGAAAAAGTGTGTGAAAAAGGCACTTTTGCACACTCAGGTTACCGATTCACCCCCATCGACCTGTTATTAGTTATCATCTTTAAAGTGAATACAATACATTCAATTTCTAGTCAAATTATTCATACCCCTTCAACTTTATGCATGATGGTCAACCATAAGCTCCCATGTATTTTATTAATTTTTTATACAATTGACAAAGGCAAAGTGAGATAATTGTGAAGTAGAGGACATTTGTTTGAACGTTTTTTTAGTGGTCATGCAGTGATCTTCTGATCGGTTGCCGCATGTAGGTACTAGGCACATTTTAGTGTGTTTTTGTCTTTCTTTTATGCCCACTTATGGTAAAGATCTTACTGACTCGCCTGATAAACTGGTAAGAACAAAGTAATTTCAGCAAGAGAGCCATAAGAAGCCCTGTGTGAGGTTTTTCCCAAGTAGATGAGCCTCGCGATCTGACTGAAACTGGAAAATATGAGAGATATTGTTTGTGGAAAAACGAACCACACACATCACCCTGAACAGAGTACCTCCACTATAAAGCATAGAGGTGGAAGCATCATCATACAGTACTGGAGCAGGAAGCTGGTGAGGATACGGATGTCAAATACAAGTTAATAACCGGGAGAAGTTTGTTCAATTCTTCATGTGGAAGAATGAGTCTGTCTCATTTATCTAAATACAGAAGAGAATCTTCTTCTACGTAGGATTTATTCAGAAGGCTGAATTAAAATGCCACACTGCTCAGATTTCTTATTTGGGAAAAAAAAATAAGATGAACCATATCATCTTTTTTCTTCCACTTCACTGTGATGAACAAATATGTGTGGATCTATGAAATGAAATATTGAAGTCTGGATGTTTGTGACTAAATGTGAAAAAGCTGGAGGATTTTTAAGTGCTTTTGTAAAGCGCGGCTCCACTTCATCTCATCGGTAAACTAAGTACACTTCCTGTTTTCAGAGCATGCATCATCATCTGGGTTCATCCCAAGATCCAGACTAGCATAAAGGGTTTGAATAGTCCCGTAGTTATCCAATCACCACCACCGATATGTGTTATTTGTCTCCATGCAGCAATCCTGTTTATTGTGTCTGCCAGGTCCCAAGGTGATGAGGGGAGGGTGTTGGACTCCAGCAGCAGCGGCAGCCAATGGTGCAGCACCTCCATGATCCCCAACACAGCCGCCGAAGCCAGTGAAGATGCCGGCTCAGAGCCTGGAGCTACTGTCAAATCCCTCATTAAGTCCTTTGATACGGTTGGACAGAGTGAGCACCAGGCACCTCGACACACAGAGCCAAACACTGGCCATGCATCCCATCACATCAGTGTAACTGTAGAGGAGAACAGCTGATGAGCTGGTGGGGTCTACAGCGTGCATGTCTGCCATTCCTCGGAGCTGGAGGGGAAACATTTGACAGTCATCTGAGTTAGATGTGCTTTCAATCTGGGATGGATGAGGTGTTATTACTGCTTTGGAGAGGGTTTCTTATGATAACGTTGCTCTCACAATCTAACATGAAGTAAAATTAACAGCCAGCCACTCTTTCTAAATTCGTAAAAATGCAAAGATTTCAGAAGTTTCTGTGGGACTCTCCATCATTTCCTTTAGAAAGTGTTTTGGTTAAATATGTTCATTCAACAGGTAAACCAGTTCTGCTTTAAAAGCAACCAAGCCTTGCAATTTATCTGCCTAGAACCTGTGGGATTTGAAACCAAACAAACGATGGGGATTCATCTGAATTGAAATATATATGAAAACATTATTTCATATTTTTGGCCAAATAAAAATTACGAACGTCTCGTATTTATATTTAATCTCTCCAAGTCAATACTTTATCATTGACTGTGTTTCTACCAGCTTTCATATCCTAAAGCTGTAATCTGTCCATCGATTACCAGTCAGCCTTTAGGCTTTAATCGGATTTCTCATGACCTTCCTCATCCCTAAATTTCAGATTTTTGTTGGATGTAACTGAAAGCTGTTCTGTCTCCACATGAGCTGGGGGGGGGTTCTGCAGCTCCTCCAGAGCTACCATAGGTTCTTGACCTCATGCTTTCTTTGTCCAGTGACTTTGTGTTAGGTTTTACTGTTACTGATGTTAAAGATGGATTAAGCAGTGGAACATTGGGTAGCACTATTAGCTAGAAGGTTCCTGGGTTCAATATCCGTCTCGGGACTTTCTGCATGGAGTTTGCATGTTCTCCCTGTGCATGTGTGGGTTCTCTCCAGGTACTCCAGATTCCTCCTGCAGTCCAAAAGCAGGGGTGAGTTTGTGTGTGCATGGTTGTATGTCTCTGTGTTGCCCTGCGACAGACTGCTGACCTGTCCAGGGTGGACCCTGCCTCTCACCCATAGGCTGCCGGAGATCGGCACCGGCCCACCGCGAGCTTTGCAGAATAAGCTGGAAAAAAAAGAGTTTGATGGATGGATCTAGTGTTGTTCTTTTCGAATGTTGTATCTTATTTTTAAACCCCTTAGTTGCATTTCTTGACCTTAATGATGTGGTTTGTTTTTTTTTAAAGTTTTTTTAGTCCAACTGCTAAAAATCTAGAAATCTAAGCTGTTGCCCCATAGACTTCATTGTAAAAAAAGATCCTGTTTTTTACAGATGGATCATCTCATGCGGTTCAAGCACATTCGTCCCTGCGGAGCCCTCTGAGTGGGATCCCCGTACGCACTGCACCAGCTGCTGCTGTCTCCCCCATCCAGGTAGGCATTAACACAAGTTTTATTCTCTAAATCAGCTTTAAAACTTGGTGGAACTGAGCTTGTTCTAGACCATAATGAGGTTCCCTCTTTTTTGTTGTCTTTTCAGAGACACTCCTACATTAAACCATTGTCAAAGATGCTGGAAAAAAGAATAAACCGTGGAGACCTATCTCATCCTCGTGGTATGTAATACCCAGATGGGTTAAAAGATTAAAATGACGTCCAAATCTCTACTGATCCTTAGTGCAGTGTTTGATCAGACATAACTAATCGAACCTGTGCTGATAACATGGTTATGTCCCAATGAGGAACACCGTCTCCCACACTGGCTGGAAACATCATAACCAAGGAAACTGTTTTAAACAATCGCTTCCTTTAAGGCAGCTTCCTGATGGGGGAGTCATTGATTCATCTCTTACAGTGAAACTGACTTAAAACGTACCTAATAGGCGACAAAATACTGCGGACAAATGGTTTTACACCAAGTTCGAAGCCAAATACGTGCAGATCAAGTTTTATCTTGAATGTAATGATTCTTTTAGTTGCACAGAAACTGCTCCTTCCTTTGTTAGTGAACAAGCTTAAATATCTAACAGGGGATTGATTACTTATTTTCTAGTTTGTATGGGGCCTGTGTGATATAAAAGTGGGCAACAAACAGGTTAGCTTAGCTTTTATTTGGTGCAGACTGAAGCTCCTCCCAATCGTAACTGTGATGAGTCTCCTAAAGTTATTCTCTTCTCTTTTGCTTTCAATGCAATCAACTTATTTCCTTTTAAAACCTGGTACTATGCTATCATTTTCCTCATTGCATTTACACAATCTGGGTTTTAGTTTTGTATTTTTTTTTAACGAATAGATAAAATCAAAACACTGATAGATGAAACTGAATAGAAATATTTAAAACTTTACTAAACTGATGTGAATTATTACAGCTTTAAATTTAGAATTGCATGATGTTTTTAATTATCATTAAAATGCTGTTTTAGCGTCTGCCATGTTGCTTTCATAAGGTGCTGCTTTTGATGCCATGCATTCATGCTCTGCAGGCCATCTACAAATAAGGCCACTCTTAAAGGGGCCTAATCGGGTACTATCCCATTTTTAAAAAAATAAATAAAAACAGAAAAAATATATATTCATCTCTAAATTAAACAAAATACACTGAGAGTTTATACTGATGGTGTTTACTTAGTTCTTTTTAAACTGAGCAAGATCAATTAATAAACTTTCTTGTACGGCTTCCCCGTCTCATGGCAAAATTTTCTGTCTTGAACACCTTGGTTTTCGTCTGATTTCTGCTTGTTTCCTTCCACTTTCATTTGAACTGTTTGGATACAGCTCTCTGTGAACAGCCAGCTTCTTTAGCGATGACCTTTAGCCGAACTAGAACAACATTCTCACGTTGTGCTGATTTGTGAGATGAAACCCGTCAGAGACACGGCATGCAAACTGCAGGCAGAAATGTTCCAGCGCTCTCTCACCCAGTGAGTGGACGGAGCTGACCATCAGATTTTATTGTCTCCTGCTTAATTTAATTCAATTCAATTCAATTCAGTTTATTTATATAGCGCCAAATCACAACACATGTCATCTCAAGGCACTTC
>JAUZNJ010063573.1:0-55115 GCA_034780135.1 Jordanella pulchra
GACGAGACATTTTCTTTTATTCTAAACAACCCATCTGGTGTATTTAAGTTTGTTCTTATATTAATTTTTTATTTAAAAAGATAAATGTTACTCCAGTTGCACATTTGCTTTGGACATCTTGACCTTGTTGAGTTTGTAAAGTCGTGTGATAGTTAAGTAAACAAATTTGATGGTCATCATCAAACAGTTCTCCTCCCCCGAATTGGAATCGAAAAGAGAATCGATAAGAAATCGAATCGTTTCAAAGAATCGGAGGGAATCGGAATCTTGAAAATCTTATCAATTCCCATCCCTAAGCATTAGACACTAGCTAAAGAAATAATTGTTCTCACTGAGCAGATTAGCTGCTAAACGACCCATTCATTATCACATTCCAGTTGTTGTTGATCAGTGAAAGTGGACATGTTAACTGAGTAGGCACAGCACGGTCAAGCTAGGTGCTCCCTGGAATAGGTGGTTTATCACTGTTCTACATAAAAAAACTTGTTTTACAGGACAGGTAGAGCTTACTTCTTATAAAGCAGAATTCAAATTGATACCTCAATATATGACTCAGGCAAAATATGACTTTGGGCATGATTTCAATGAAGGCATAGCATTATAATATATTTAAAAGCTAGATTAATGTTTGCATGACAATATTTAGAACCCCAGACGCCAAATAAAACCATTGATTTAAAAAAACAACTACAAATTGCATTTATTAAGAGACATTTTTTCTCACAGTATTATGTCCATTTGTCCTTCCCACCATTGAAAAACCATTGCCAAGTTAGAAAGACAAGAAAGTAAACACAATGTTTTTATTGAAACAGTTTACTGATAAATGACAGATGGTTGCTGTGAAACTGCCATGTTCAATCTCAAAAATCATGGGCTAAAAAGTCATACATGGTACTTAACACTGAATAGCAAGAGAATCCATGCTTCAGAGCAGACACTCAAATCACAAAGAAATCAGGCAAAATGCCCTCTTGATTTCAATAAAAAATATTGATTTTTTTCCACTCTATCCATCTTTACAAGGTACAGATTTGTTCACTTTTCAATTATAAAAACAGTTAATACTGATTGTGAAACACAAATAAATTTACAAAACATAATAATATTAATAATATTTCTTTTAATATTAACAACAATAACAAACAATAGTAATAATAATAATTAAATTCAAAAACAAAAAGTTGAATGGAGGAAAACAAGGTTCGTTGCATCTTTTGCCCACACAAACAACAAAGTTTTTTTTTTTTGGGGGGGAAATCAAATTGCATTTAGAGCTACCTGACACAGTTACACACAAACACAGTATCAGGTCGTTTCTCATTGCCATTTACAGTGTTATGGGCACAAAGACAAGACAGTCTCCAAACCATTCATTCATCTGTCTCTTCAGGCAAAGACTAAAGAAATCCTTCAGGCCAAGCCAGACTTAACAGACCAACAGTGGTCCTGAAAAGGTGCCCCGATCCTCTGGCACACAGGATGGTAAATTAAAGAACCACTGTTAATGTTTCAGCATTTGGAAGAAGGGAAAAATCTTCCTGGCGAGAGGAACTTATATCCATTGCCGGCAGGCAATCGGATGGGACGAGCTCCAGGGCTACTGCTTGTGGAAATTGTTGGCGAAGGGGCAACTTTTCTGGGGTTGGAACAGTGGTGTCCATTGGAGGAATTCTTGGTACCGCTATCCAGTGCCTGCAGTCCCAGCTCCCGCAGCTCCAGGCTGTCTTGGGGGTCATGAGGGGAGCAGTGCCTTGGGGAAAGGTTCAGAAGGCTCAGTACATCTCTATTGGCAGGAGCAATAGGCCCAGAGCTGCTGTGGATGGCTTTGATGGGACCTAGATGCTGCTGCTGTTGAGCTGCAGCATTAGTCCAGAATGTTTTCAGGTTGTGGATAGCTTGGACTTTTTCATCAATGACCCCTCTTCTTAGCCTATCGAGATCTGGTGCATCTGCTGATGTAGAACAGGCAGAGCCTGTGGAGGAGTAGGACAGTGCAGGAGATGGAGCACTGTCAGCTGGTGACTGGTGTCCAGAGCTGGGAGATACATTACTCGGAGAACGGGAAATGTGGCCACTGTAAGGAGAGCTTGGGTACTTCAGTTTGAACTGGGCGTGGCTATCCAAGGTGGGTGAAGGATGGCTGCCGTCTTTTTGGGAAGACTCAGAGACTGCAGGGCTGTTGTATCCAGAGCTAACCTTCTGTAGGGAAGAAGAACGGGAGGGGGGCTTGGGTTTCGGGGAAGACTGAACTCGACCACTGGCGCTGCTGTTAGGGCGGCTGAACGCGCTAGTTTCAGAAGAGCGGAACGTGCCGCTCCGAGCTGAGGTCCCAGCCGGACTATTCCCACCCTCTGCTCCAGCCCGCTGAAGACTGCTCACAGCTCGTAAGTGGCTGTGAGTTTCCTCCAAAATCTTCTGCGCAAGTTCTTGAGGATCGAGGTGAATGGGCTTCTCTTCCTGAGACTTGACTGTACTGTCTGTCTCGGTACTAGACTGGTCCGATTCGCCTGTATCTGAGCTGCTCACCTTACCCACCTTCTGGAATGGTGAGTTTGGGCTGGGCACCAAAGAGGTTTTCACAGGAGATGTCGGGGTGCTGACACTGCCTCGTGATGACACAGAGACCGTGTAGCCTCTCCCTGCTCCCGTGGAGCCTCCAACCCCTCTGCCTCCTCGGTGGTGCCTCTGACTGTGGCCTGGGGGTAAAGGCAGAGAGTCACAATGGCTTCCCAGTGGCTCGCTGCTGATGATGGAGAACCCTTCATATTCCTCTTCATCGCCTCTTGTTCCTGCTCCTGCAGCAGCTGCACCATGTGGAGAAGAGCGACTGCGTGGAACATGTGGGTGCTTGTGAACGGTGTAGTGTGCAGTGGCGCCACCACGCTGTCGATGAGTAAGGAAATCACAGTCTGACTTAGAGGCAAAACTCATCGAGGATGTTACAGAGCTGAGGCTGTAGACAGAGATGGCATCTGAAGCTTGATTGTCCAGGCAAGGTGGAGAGAAGGGGAGGCTAGAGTATCCCACTGGTAATGGGTTGGACACAGACTGAGCCGAAGCTAAAGACTCAAGGGAAGATGAGCTGTCCAGGCTCAGGCGCTTGGGCAGTTCTGTAGAGTCTGAAAACGAAGCAAGGAAATAAAAGTGGATGTATGCAAAAGGTTTTATTACAAATTAACTGAATGGAAGTTTTTAATGATCCAAATTACAACTTAAGGTTGCAAATCTACAAAAAGTTAAAAAGAATAAACGTATTTACCAAACAGCGCCAGCAGAGACTGGAGAGCAAAGTGCAAGGTGCGGCGGTTAGCCAGCTTGCCAGTCTTTAGCACCACTTCTTCTTGTCCTACCTCACATAAATCAAATCCTGGAAACAGAGAAAAAACAGCAAAATGTCCTTTAAAAAATGATATGTGGCAATAACTAAATGGATGTACACCTTCGTGAATTGAGGGTGGATATACAGAGGAACTCTAGAAAACAGAATATGCTTAAAATGTTTTTTTTGTTTTTTAAGCAAATCAATTTAGGAGAGAGGAACCTGCCTTTATTCATTTGGATAATTATGAATTACAGCTAATAGAAAAACCTTCAGTTTCTCAGTTTTAATGCAGAAATATTGTCAGGACTTTAAAAACCACTGCAGGGAGATGTATCCAGAGCATCAGCTGCCACATTGTTTTAAGAAACTTCTGAACCAGAGAAAGTGTCGTAGCAGGGCTAGGAGTAGCCTTAAGTCCAGTGTACCTCTTCCATGGTCATTGATGATTTGGGTATACATGTCACCTGGCCACTATGTTTTTATAAAGCCCAAGGTCAGCGCACTTTCCACCAGAACATTTTACCAGCCCAGAGGGCTAAAAGTACTTTAATGATTCTACTTTATTTGCTCTGCTTGATTGGCCAGCAAAATTGCCTGACCTTAACCTTACAGAAAATTGATGATAAATATTTAAAAGGAACATTAGAGAGGCTAGAGTCAACAATGTTGTCAAGATGAAGGTAACTATAAAAGCAACAAAGACGTTCTAAACAACTAAGCAGGGCCACTGATGTATTTATTCATCAATTAACGTAAAGAGCCTCAACCTAGAACTGAGTGCAGATGCTGTACAGAAAATGTGAAACCAACATCCCTTCTATTTCAGATATAGTATTTCAGGTCTTGATTAGGTGCAGGTCAAAACCACCCTAATTAACATAAATAAAGCTAATTTAATTTGTTAGCTTTAGACGCTGAATTACTGAAATCCTTTTTCAGTTTTTATGTGTATTAAAATGTGTGTTTAAATACAATCATTGTATATATTCTATATGCAAAATGGTTTCTCAAATACAGGTCAACAGTTGACTCACCAAGAGCAGCCAGAAACTCATGGCATCCAGGCAATCTCCATAGCTGAACACTAATGGACACCTGAATGGGCAGCAGGGAGAAGTCCTGCTCTTTCTCTCCTGTCTGGAGTTGGACTAGCACCTGGTGCAGCTGGTGAACAAAGAAGAAAAGACTATGAAATTTAAACTATTATTTTATAACATTTTAAAATAGGATTTAACCAGTAACTTGAATAACCTAAATGTTCGGATTTCCAGCACATCTCTTTAAGCTCATCCATTGAAGCTTTTCCAGAATTAAAAACTTAATGAGTTACAAAATTACATGTATGATTATGTTTTTTAGAAAATTATGTTTAAAAACATTTTCAGCGAATTAGAACTCAAAGAAATAAATCTTCCATCATGTTAACGATGTGTGGAGACTTGCCCGTGTTGTTTAGGGATTACATATCTAACAACAGGGGAAGCTTTGTCGGCTTGGGGTAACTGTGCAGAAAGAAAAATGAGCCAGGACTGTGCCGTGGTGGCTTATACATCACGATTTAATCCCTGCAACTATCCCGAAATCTTATTTGACCTGCAATAACCCAGGACTGAAAATCCTTCAATGATCCAAATCCGCTAAAACAAAGTAAAGGAACTGGGAAGTGCAAAACAACTGAATATAAATGATAGTTTAGGCTCCTATAGCCATGCAACCAAACAAGAAAATCAGATTTATACAATTTTATTGCAGTCCTTTTACAAAGTTATCCTATTTTATGGTTCATTCTTAGACACAGCAACAAAAAAAAAACGAAACAGGTTTCGAGCAGAGAAGCAGAGTGAGATGCAGTACAAGCAGGTGAATGCTCACTTACCATGGCCACCATATTTTTGACAGCCTTCAGACCACAGGATGGGTGCAGGAAAAAGAGAATAAGTAATGTTTTAATGCATGCACAAGGTTTGAAGACAAAGATTAAAAAAGCTCAGTCATAAGAAGAGAAGCAGCAAAAAATGTCAAAGAGGTTAAAGTCACAGATCTGGTGAACTCAGTACAAATAGGCCAGTTAAACAAGGCTTCATATTTTGCCCAGAAACTGTAAAATAGAGGTCTAACTGCATGGCTTCTCAGTCCAAGCATGTGACTCTTACATGTGACACAGGAATATAACTCTGCTGTGTAACCGTTTTTCTACCGGTATGGAAGAGAAGAAGCCTGTATTGTAGCCTGCACTGCTGGTTAGACTTACAAGCTGCAGACTAGGATACACAAGGGTTTGCTGTTTTATTAGTGTTTATTTGTATAGGTACTGATGAATCTCTGACACTCAAACAGACATAAAAGGCCAGGATAAAAGGAGAAGCCTCGGTCTAATAGTGACACGTATTATTCTACATTTTGTCAGATTAAAGCTACTTTTTAAATATAATAAAAAGTCGCTGCCCACCTTAACACTGCTACTGCAAACCACACAGTGACCTTGTCATGAATTTTTTTCTCTCTAAACCCCAACAGAAAGTCCAGATTTGTGAATTGTTGTGGAAGGATCAGAGTTTTGCAATAGTTCTTTTTTCTTTTTGAAGATAAACTGAACAATATGTGAAATACCCAAAGCTTGGGAGCTTATTAAATAATCAAATGGTTTCTGTTGTTTTTAGTTTTATCTTACAGTGCCAGATTAGATGCTGATGATTATATTTCCAAACAGTTATTTTCAGATTCCTTCTTTGTAGACAAAGTTATAATTTGTATTTTCTTTTCAAATTTCAGATTTTTACTGCTTAATGTTGGTTTAGATAGGATCCCATTCAGGTTTGAGGTTGTAACTTAAAAGAATGAAATGCTTCTAAAAGGTGCCATTCCTAACACTTTTGAGTTCAAAAGGATGCATGTCATTTAATACCAAGATCAATTTCACATGGTGCATTTGTTTGAAGCAGCAGGCTCTCACCCGGTTGATGAGCTGCTCTCCTGCCTCTGAAGCTGTGATGAGTTTGCACAAAGCCTGGAGAGCTGGGGGCGGCAGACCTAAGGGATGGGAACAAAGGGAAATCATTGTTATTCATTCAAGAAACGTATCCCTAAAATTAAGCTCTTCTAAACATTTGAGACCTAATTTGAAATAAGAAAACCATAATCTAATAGATTTAATTTTTCAATCAAACAGACATAGAAATAAATAACTCAACTAACAGTCAGTTGTGTATTATTGATATTTGTTCCATTTTTAAAAGAATTTTCATTTCCTTTTTTCACCTTGAAATTTATCAAGGGAAACAAAACAAAGAAGCACAATGTGAACCCGCCTGAGCTGTGATCTTCAGCTTGTCTCTACATACCGAGCAGTGATTGTAGCGTAGTGCTGCACTGCTGGAGCCTGTCTCCTGGGTCAGCGGTGGGAAAGAAAACTGCAGCAGGAATACCGGTGCCCGCAGAGTCGAGACGGAAGCCCACAGCTGTCAGCAGGGCCTGCCATCCGGGGACCCCGCCGACCTTGTTCTCCACACTCTGCTGTGATGTATACATGGAATTACGCTGCCCGTTCTGTATCCTCTGAAGAGATTTCTCCACCTGGAGGGACAATAACAGCAATGCATCAGTGTGTTCGTGAGCTGCTGGTTGTCACATTTTGTATTGTCTGTGCTGAAATCTCACCAGATGAAGTAAAACTCTCAGAGCATCCCGAGCTCGATCAGGATACTGCAAAATCTCAGCCAAGGCCTGGCCAATGAGGGAAGATGGGCTGTTAAGCTTTACATCATTGCCGATTAGCATGTATCCTACCGAGGAAATAAAGCAATAAGAAAATGTCATTTTATGATCGTTATTGATATTTGACTACAGCTTAATTAATGCGTGAATGACATATCTAACCTGCCCAGTTTGAGGGATGAGAATACTGCTTGCTGCTCTGCACGGTCTTCATGGCATCTGCTAGTGCTGCACTAGCTTTCGTGCCATTCAGCAGAGCAGAATAGAACGCATGGACAAAAACCTTGGAAGCTGCAACAGGTACAGGCCACAAGGAAACAAGAACACACTGAGCACCAGCTGCCAGGAAGGCTCTGGTTAGTCCCACAACACCATCTGCTGTCACCTTGCTGCTGGACTCTTGGTACGACCTGCAGACACAGTAACACAAAAGCATTTAGAAGAGTTAAGATTTTTTTCAACGATACTGACATAAACATACCCTCTGTTTAAAGTCCTAGTTTTTTACTTATGTTTTAATTTTACAAATGTAAACTTTAATGTATCTAATTAGGATGGCAATTAATTCTCCAGCACAAGTAGTGCATTAATTATATTAACTAAAGATGGGAGGGAAATAATTGATTGTTTGTAAGATTTATTTCACCCAACAAATATGAAACACCTTTGCATTCAGAAGTTTTTACAGCAATGCCATTAAATAAATCAAAGAAAAACATGTAATAAGTCTTATCAGAGTATAAAAACAGACTTCTGTAAAGGCCTCAGAGGTTTAATTGTGAGCTTTAGTGAACAAATGGCTTCATTGGAATTAAAAGCTTTCAGCTAACAATCCACAAATCACTGCACAATCCCTGATAAAATAAGAAAATATAATAAGAAATAAGAAGTGAATGTCACAACTGCAAAACCTTTAAAAGCATGGCTGTACAAGAGGAGCATTGATCACAGAGGCAGCTACAAGGCGTATGGGTGCTCTGGAGGAGCTGGAAAGATCAACAGCTTAGGTGGAAGAACATGATGTAAAAGAAGGTGCTCTAGTCAAATGAGATCAGGAAAAAAGTTTTTGGCCCAACATAAATCCACTTTATGGATTTCTACTTTATGTAGAAAATAGCCCTATAGATCAGCCAGAACCTCATCCTCACAAGGAAACATGGGGGTGGAGACTCTAACAGAGAAACGGAAGCTGATCAAGGATACGATACATAGAGCTTAATCTAGAAGAAGTGTGGGAGAAGACGTTTTAGAGAAACTAGCAGAAGTTTACATTTCTGCAGGACAGCAACCCAAAACCAACCAGAGCAATAATGGAAATTGTTAGAAGGGCCCAGGAAAAGCCCCGGCCTAAGTCCAAATAGGAATCTGTGGAAAAACTTTAAAATTGATGTTTACAGATTCTCACCATCCAGTTACACAGAAAACTAACCCTTCTGGCTCTGTGTACACAGCTGATAAGTTTACAGCTTATAAAAACTTCCAGCCATAATAGCAACAACTGGCTGTACTAAACAGCATGAAGGTATGTGTTCTAAATATATGTGCAGGGCAACCTTTTCATATTAATAATATTTTCTTAAATTAAAATGTATCACATTCCTTCCAAATAAAATTGCATTCAATTTTTCTGTTGGTTTATATAAATTAAAAGTTGCACTATTTTGTGGTTTTTGCATGACTCAACATGAAAAAGTGCAAATGGTATAAATCCAGTTGGAAGGCTCTCTACATCTCCCCCAACAGTTGCACCTACCCCAGCACTACCAGCTTGACAGGCAGCCTCAGGTCCAAAATATCTGCTGCTGTCAGCAGAAACTCCTGCAGGGGCGGACTGTCACAGATACTCTCCACATCACTGCTGTCGTCCTGCATGCTGAGAGTCTCTGGGATGGTGTAGCCGCTGCCAACGGAGCCCTTCCTCCCTCGACTGCTGCTGCCTCTCCTTCCACTCGCTCCTCTGCCTATCGTTCCCACCCCAACAGTGGAGCCTGTCCCGCCAGGTACACATTCTGGGTTTGGGGTAAGCACCAGAGCCGCTAGTTTCCAGGAAATGTGGGTGGCAAAATGGGCACACTCAGCCTGTGTGAGGGTTCCCATCACCCTTTCCTTAGTGGCTGATGAGCCAGTAAGAGGTTGACACCCCAGCAGCTCTGCAACCATAAGAGCTTCTTCCTCAGCGGTGGGCATGGGTCCCCAAAGCCAGCGGTCCATCACAGGTGAGGGCAGTCTAGGATTTCCAACCACTGCTGCCATGGATACACCACCACATGGAGCTGGTCCAGGACGCCGAGAGTGAGTCTAAGTGAACAGGAATATAGTTTGTATTTCTGCACAACAATCTGATGCTCAGAAATGCATTAAAGTCTTTAAAACAGACTTTAGTTCAAAGGTCCAACCTTTGCACTGAATCCAAGGCCATGGATGGAGGGCACAGCGATGAGGCTGAAACGCTCATACAGGTATTCATTAGAGGAGCTTCCTTTCAGCAGAGCAAACGGGATGAGGTACAGCTCTCCCTCCAGGACCATCACCAGCTGTCTATGTCTGCCAACGGGCCCGCTGGAGTGCATCAGCCCCTGCCAGACAAATGAAATGACAAAAAAACTCTATAAAAATATGATTGTCAGTTTATGGTGATTGTTTTCTCTTAGGGCTTTTACAGCTTGGCTAACTCTCATAATTATAGGATACAGCAAATGACAGAGCGGCAGCACTTACCCCCTCCATAGGTGCAATGAGTAAATCGTACAGCGCCCGCAGTGGAGGCTTGCCAAGGTTGCTGGAGCGACGAGACAGGGAAGAGTTACCATCTTTGGCAGGAGACATGGTGTTACTGAAGAGGCTGGTCATACTCTGGCAGCTCCTGCACAGATACCACAAAAAGCAAAAGAGGTTTTATCTGGTATGTCTTCCCTAAACACTGCAGCAGGAAGACAGCTTATGGACAGCTTGTGTTGTTGATTTTAAACTTGTTTTGGTCTTTTTATTGAGAACCAAAGAGTGTGGTCAGACTTCTTAGGCTCCCTCTGAAGTGTACTTCATTGTGTTGGGAAGGAGACTGCTACTAAATGTTAAGCTGTAAAGACGAACTAAATCATTGCTTTCATAGAGTATCTGCAGGGGTCATGGGAGCGGTGCTGTCCACTCAGGCTTTGTGGATCTCTAGAATAGTTAAGACCATGTCAACAAGGCATTTTTTTGGCCTTGAAGCAAAAGTACGTGTGATTCCATAGATGCTCGTAAGCGTTGTTTAACTAAAGCAACAACTGTTCGTTTTCTCGCATTCTCAGCCCAGAGTCAAGCTAGCTGTTAGGAGGAGGGTGTACAGTTTGGGAACCTCAGGGTCTCATCTTTGCTTACACGTGGCCCGGATTTGTCTTTAAATCCTGACCTCTTGTGAGTATCAAAACAGTTTGCTAATGGAGGAGTTCAAATACCTTTTCACGTTGATCACTGGTGATGTAGGATGAAGCAGCAGATGAATTGACAGAGTGGGGGACACCAGATAAACACAGCCACAATGAACTTTTGTCTAACTGCTGCACTTAGCCTTAGAGATGAAGCAAGAAACGTTGTCATTTGGGAGGAGCTTGAAGTTAAACATCTACTCCTCTGTAATAAATAGCCAGTCTCTGTCATCTTCACATGTGCCTCCCTATGGAGGTTGTCTTCTTCTAGCAGGAGACCCTGGAGGCAAACATAGAACTTGCTTGAAGGACCAAAAACTGCTTCTAACCTGCTAATGAATTGGCAGCCTCCAGAGTGGCCTGGAAATATGTTCATGCAAACAAGAACTGCAAAAACTGATTTAAAAAGAAGCAAAATCTTCTTAAAATAAGTATATTTGCCCTTAATTTAAGCAGATAAATAAGATGATCTGCCAGTGGAATGAATATGTTGGCCCTTAATAGAAGATAATTTGAAATTATGCACTTGTAATCAGATAATAAACTTAACACAATGGTTAAACTGAATGAGAGATTTATCTTGTTTAAGTCCCATACTGGTATTTTATTCTTATAGGGATTTAACATTACAGCTGCCATATGATCCAAAACTGTAAAAATGGCAAGTTCTACCCAAAACATAAGGTTCTGCAAAGAAAACAAACTCACACATTTATTATTCAAATTGCTATGTGAGCATGAAAACACACTCTACTCCATTTGCTCTAAAATCATACCTATGTTATTTCTTTTCTCTGTAAAAAGAAGCATGGTTGAGCTGGCAGCCCTCAACAGCAGAAAGCCCAATAAGTGTTTTATGCTTTCAGCAAGAAACAAGTTAAGCAAGTCTTAAATTAGATACTGTATATAATGTTTATGCTGATCCTCCTGAAATCCTAATTCAGCCATAAAGAGCTCCACTAGATGGCAGCCTTGCACTTCTGAGGAAATCCAACACTAGAACAACTCTTCTAGCAGAGTCCCAATTTAAAAAAAGAACGCAGTAATATCTATCCAGTAGTATTTCATCCAATAATATTTCTTATATCCAGTCAAAAATCAAAGCAATATAAAATAATTATATTGCATATAACATTATATGCTATATTATATGCAATTATATTGTATATAATATTGCATACTGCATATCAAATAATTGAAAGACCTTTCTTTTGCAGCATCTCTGTGGTGTGATGAAGATTAAAGCTCAGCCCCATCAACACTCAACACTCTGAGAACTTTGCTAATGGTTGCCTAGGGGTTAGAAACCTTCGGCTTGGCCCTGGGGGTTAAAGCTTTATGTCTGAACTTGTCACTAACTTAATCTGCTCCACTAGAGTGTCCTCCGGAACCCTGCCAACAGACATCTATCCCGCCCTTGTGGTAGCCTCAGGCCACAGGCTTCCCTCCAGCTTTTCAACTCTCTTAGGCCTTGGCATACGCCTTGATAGGAAAGCAAAACAATTGTTTGTTAACCTGACAGGAGGCTAAAGCAGAAGCCAAGAGAAGGTGTAGAGTGCAGAGCAAAGCAGTGAATTTAAAAGGGAGCAGGCAATGAGGCTGAAGGTAAAGACCGCAATTACTGCATAAGCCAAAACTCAGAGATCAAAAGGTTGAAAAAGTTGTACACATCGACCTATTTTCATAATTACAAAATGAAATAATATGCTTGTTCTTTATTAAATGATTCCTTTAGAATGAGGCTTCATATCGGGGTTTAATGCCTTTTTACAAACTGCTCCTTCAAGACCATCAAACAATCTCATGATGTGTTGACTACCCATAATACCCTAACGCTTCATACACTGATCAGATTAGACAGACTTTTATCCTCACCTTCTCATACTAATCCATTCAAGCCACTCTGGAAAGATTAGAGATAAAAGAGGAAAACCAACAAATCTTTGGTTATCTTCACTGCTTTATTTCTGAGCCAATGTCATAACAGTATTTATTTAAAAAGCATTCACATTTATACCTTGAAATCATCTGCTGGTTGGAGTTTATTGATAATCAGCTGGTGAGAAACTAAAACAAAAATCTGTTTTTAAGATTATTGAACCGACCACAAAAAAACACTCCTCAGTGTCGATCGTGCTACTTAAACAGTGTGAGGTTTTGGCAATTATGTGCAAAGTGGTTCTGATTTCCTTTTAAAGAGCGTATTTCTTCTACTATAGAACAAACAGGAATAGTAAAAGCTGCGAATCTCTTTGCAAACTGATAATACAGGTAATAGTCTAACTGCTCTACAGGTAACACACACATAGGCTACAGACACCAGTTAGCAATGCTATCAAGCTTAAAATGTTCATTATCCTAAATGCTATTAAGATGTTACACATTAAGGGTGCACATTTAATTAAATTTGCAATATAACTGCAATGTTTAAAATGAATAATTTTACAAATCACAGAGGCACTGCTTAATGCTGAAATGACTCTGGGACAAATCACTTCTCACTTCAGCCCTTTGGTGGCAGTAATCCACTTAAAGTGGGTCTAGTGCCACACAGAAGGGAATAGAGAGTTGCATCTTGGAGCATTCAAGGACAAATAACATAAAACAACTGAATGATTCAAAAAATCTAAGACGGCAAATAAGAACTTCTATTAAATTTGAATTTTGACACAGCTGTTAATTATTTCAAGATTATTTGGCAGAAAAAGTCATGTCTTCTGGTATGGTGACTATTTCTAGGTTTATACAAATTAAAATAAAATATCTGCCTTGTAAAGGAATAAGTAAGTTCTGCAATAATGGATAATTTGAGTACATTAAGAGATTTTTAGAGATGGTTTGTTTATGGGAAAATCAATGCTTTACCAAAACGAATTGTATTGTTAGGAGAGTGACAAATTTTGTGGATGTAGAAAGATGAAAAAAAAAACTGTTTATCCCCATTTGTACTGCTATGGCAATAATTATATTGACACAGATCAGTGTTCAGAAATTGAAACAAAAACAAATGATCAGGAAATGTCTGTTTTATAACATCCTATTCTTTTCAGATTTGTGTTAAAAATTGCTACAAAATTTCAACACAAGAGCAAAAAAAAAGGAAGCAAAGGCAAAGAACAACCAAGAAAGCACACTGATGGTGTGAAAACAAAACTCAAGGGAAAGGTGTTGAAGAGTTTTCCTCATTTTCTTTGGTTTATGTATTATGATAGAATACAGACTCCTTAACATGTTCAGCTTTATAATTCAACATTCTTTGAGGCCCGAAAGAATGAGAGGATTATTACCAGCAGCCCATTAAAGGGGCCTAATGAGCACAGAGACTCAATTAAAGCTGGAATTACCCCCTCATCAAAGAGCAGCTCAACTGTGGACTAGGACAGGGAAAATATGACCCACCCTCACACACACATACACACACAACTGCGTTTACTCCTGATAGGCATTACCTATCAATGCAATGTACACGAATACTCAGGGTTCAGCTAACAAATCACATGCTGAACAGGACAGTGATGGACATTTAATAAGTCTCCACAACAAACACAGACAGCTCAAACACTGGCCTCACTGGTGTCTGGGAAAAAGGACGCACACAAATGTGTGCACACAGATGAACATCCACACACAGAGCTCCATCAGAGAGAGTTGATAAGGGCTTTAGCAGCTTGGCTCTGCTTCGTCTATTTAATAAGGAGAATTCACATGCTGCCTCCGCGCTGGCAAGACAATGGCAAAGAGAGTTCTTTCACAGATCAGCCACAATACCCATGAATCTCCATACCCAAGGACATATTTTTAATCCTTCTTGTTTTATGAAGAAGAGGTTTTAAGCCGAATTCCGTGATTAAGTCAGAGAGTGCGGGAATCGTTCTGTTGACGTGTAACCACCTCCTACCTGTTGAAAAGGTTGTTTCTCGACACCATGCGAAGGAAGCCTGTTGGGTCGGTAACAGAGTTGAGCTTGTTGTTGAGTTCTTCAAACTGTTGGTCCAAAAAGTCTCCTGCCTCGCTCTCTGTTTCACTGCTCGAGCAACCCCTGACAAAGACGGAAAGAGATGGAGTCAGAGACTTTCTCAACCATAAAGAAATATTGGCAGGGAAAAAAGAAAGCCTCTCGAGCACAGCAGACAATGCAGAGAATTACATTGTTTCTTTCGCAGTTAAATAAACTCCTCACACTCCTGATCTGCCATAAATACACACTATTCAACCCACACTCTTGGCCCAATTTCCCAGCCTTGAGCCGACACCCAGATGATAAGCACAGTTAAATCCTTTCATTATAATGCTGGTAATGCTGATCTAGTCCGTGGGGAGTCAGCCGCCCCCACCACACTCTTCTTACCCGCCACCTCCCCATTATTTCTCTCTTCATGTCTGAATCTTTTCCCCGATGCACCAAGAGTTTTAAAACAAGCAAAATCTTAGCTTTTAAACCTGTTAAGACAAGTGGAGAAGCCTCTCAGCAGAAGAACTTGAAAACACCAAAACACATTCTATGGATGGAGACAAATCAAACAGATCCAAGGTTTATGCATATAAAAAAAACAACAATTATATGTTAGTTTTGTAACAAGCTTATTTAAAAAGATAGTGTTGATATTTAACGCTAATTTATATATATCCAAACATGAAAATCTTTATCATCAATCAACACAGGATACACTGTTAAGACCAAAGTTATCATTCATTTAATCATTGCTCTTATTTAGAGCAGCTTGATTTTAAAGCTCAAGGTGTTTTTATAACACCTGGAAAACATCTATCCTGTGTCCAAATAAGGTGCCACACATATCAGCAAAAGAAAACTATTTCTACTTTGGACTTATTTATATAAAAGATAATGACAATTGTGAATTTAAAGACTGCACCATTGTGAGCAGCTATTTTTTAACAGTTCAACAGGTAAAAACCAGCAGTTCTCTCCAGCTGGTTTGGGGTAAATCATGACTAACACAGCCGAGGAAGGTTCTGCAAAGCTATCAAACATCTTGGGAAGAGCACAAGCAATTATTAAAAAATAAATGATATGCTATAGTGTTAAAAGTGCTGCCTGTAATGGAAGCTGATGGTGGGAGAGGGAAAAAATGATCCCCACCAAAGCCATGCTGCTGGAATCTGGCAGGCCGTTTGTTTTGGTCTGGATTGCTTGTCCGTTCGGGTTTGTGGTAGACCTGCTTAATGAAATTTTTATTGGATGTAATGAGCATCACATTGGAGCTGTTCAATTAAGGCAACAATAAGAGATTTTGTCAAAAAAAGCTTCAATTTCCTTTGTCGATTTGTTTTGCACATATTCTCTTACCACTTCACTTCCACCTCATTCACTGAAGTCTCCAGTTATTTCAGAGTGCAGCAGCCCCTTTGTCTGCTCTCGAGATAGTGAATGGGCTGGTAAGTGGTGCCATATTGTGCCCATCCAGGCACAGTAGTGTGTGTGCAACTTCCCTTTGGAGTAGAAAATGAGCTGATAATGGTGCAGGAGGGCCAAGCTGCCTTGGCGTTTGAGAAAAGCACTGGGCGCACCAGCTGGGCACCATGCTTAAATACCAACTAGAGAAGCTTCAGAAAGGATGACAGTGGGTGATTTTAACTTTCAATCCCACACCGCTACATCTTCCGTCTCCCTCTGGCTGCTTCCAATGTTGTGTGTTTGGTCTTTATTTACCAACCTTAGCTTCTTTGACTCTTCCCATTGATTTTATCACCTCTTCTCAATCTTCTACTCCGTCAGATTCTCAGAGTAACCCCCTTTATCTTTTGCTTCACTTCTGATGCACTATTTGTCAGGTGGACTCACCATCCATTGCATTACAAAGAGCCATTATTCCATCTCATTTATTTCCTCAGAGAAGGGAGGGGGACTCTTTCAGGCAGGTGGTGGGGGGGCCTGTCATCCAAGGATTCAGTGGGGTAGAATAATGCTCTTTACACACAGAAGCATGATAAAATGACCATTCAACTAGCTCTGAAGATACAAATGTTACAACTAAGACAGAAAATCCTTTAATTTCCCTTTTTCTAAATAAAGCATGTTATTGCTGTGATTAATACCTGATTAAATGTAATATTCCACTGACACAATAAGGGATTTTACACCTGTGTTTAAAAAAAAACTAACAAATGGTATTGCATTATGTGAAACTTTTATTTTCATTTAAATAGCAAAGAGGAAATGATTTAGATCAAATGATTAAACTGCATTATTTATTACTGAATTTTGTCTAAGACTGTGTTAGTAGCTGCTTGGAAGAGGAGCTGTTGCAAAAAACAGAAGGGCAGGAGGATGTTTGTTCATTTATTTAACTAAAGGAGATGCATTAATAGTATAGACCCCCAAATGGAGAGCTGCAAGTAAACTTGTTTTAAATGAACCCATAGAAGCTGTAAAATCCAGAACATACGTTTTACTGTACATAATTTCTTATACTTATGAAAATGTATTTTATAGGGTAAATATGCCAAAGGTCAGGTATTAAAAAACATAAGGCATCATGGGGGCAGCAAGGTCTTTATCCAGCCTGTAGGAATTCCTTCAGGTCTGTGTATTGTGGATGGTTTGCCTTATGAGTTCAGTGATAATGGGGTTTATAAACCTTGACAGAGTAAAGAGTTACAATTAAAGTTAAACACAACATGAGAGAAGTTAAACCAAGTTTAAGGTATGGGTTTGCTGCATCCGGTTTTTGTTGTTGTTTGCTTGCTAAAGGAGGAACCGGTGCACTTTCCAATAATAGCTCAGTGAACGCTGAATCTCAAGGTACTACATACGTACGTTTATTTTAGGCAGAAATAGGTTTTCTAAATGAACGATAATCCTAAGCTTGTTGCCAAATAAATTAGAACAAAGGGTCTGTTACTGTTCCCAAAGAAAATTGATTGGCAAATAGAGACCTGACTTAGTTACCCCAGTTCTGTCAGGATTTCCAACATACCATTATGAGAAGTCTGTAGAAGGATACTCTAAACATTTAACCTGCTTTTATTCAGAGTTTTAAACGAAACTTTAATTTGCAAGCAAGATGAATTCTCAAGAGATCTGTGAATTCACAAACTCACAAAAAAAACTGTTGTTGTATCACTTAATTAGTTAATTGATTTCAGTTTGAGACGCTATAAATAGGTAGGTTTTAGGTAGATCATTATGCACTTGGGTGGTCATATGTTTTCTCTTTAGCAGTCAGTCACCAGTTAGTCAGCCAGTCAGGCAGTTACAAGTCGTCAGTAGTAACCAGTCAGTTAGTGAGAAAACGGGTGCAAGAATCAGAGCAGGAGAAGCAGCAGAATGCAAAGTCTGTGAGTTGTTTGCCTGACTGTAGAACAAACTAACAGAGAACTACATTTTGACCTTTTTTTTTTAAATCTTTTTGGACTACGTAAGCCAGAATTCAGGGCTTGAGTTGAATTCACCTTTTGCCTTTAAGTCTTAGGTTTCTTTTTTATTTTTAATTTGAGTTTTAGACATATAGTCACTACAAAGGTGCTTAGCTACACCAGGCAGAACATTTAAAGACAAATACATATTTTAAAAGAGAAAATATTCAATTCACTCTCTTTTACTTGTGAAAGGTACATTGTATAACACCGTTTTTTAAGTGTTCCCAGTCTGTATGAGAAGACAGACCCACATATTTGCCCTCAGGTTACACCTCAACTAAGAACTGGGACACCCCAAGTCCTAAGGCTGAACATGCAAAACATAAGGCCCTGATCTTAGGAAAGAGTTAATCATTCATTCAGATGTAAGCATCCTACCTGCTGTAGTAAGACTCGACTCCCAGGGCCTCCCGAGCGCTCGCAATGTGCTGCTCCAGCGAAGAGCCGCTAACCATCCCACCACCACCTCCGTCCTGGAAGTCTGAACCCCCTTCTGACACACCCTCACCGAGGTAAACTTCATGAAACTTCAGGATTCCTGTGATAATCAGTGACACAACCAAACGTGACTTTTTTTTTCCCATTTCATGCCATGATTTTTTTTCCTGTGACTTTGTTCACTACACCAGGAAATGTTTGATCATTTAAACTGAAAGCTGTGGGTTAGGATATGTGCTGCAGTGCATCTGTGAAACCAAATGAATAAAACAAACAAATATTCAATAAAAGATAAGGGTAGGCTGTCTCTGCCATCTGCTGCCTGCTAGATCGGTTTCAAGCGGGAGGAAATCGGTGGGATGGACTGCATGCTATATGTGCGTGCATGTGTCAGATCTCCAACCTGCAAGTGAATTCAATGTTACATTTATAAAAATTAACATCTATCAGTTGCCTGAATGTGGGACACTCTGGGATGAATTAAGCACATTTTACACAAATGTAGAAATCTTAGTTTTAAAGGCCTTTGTTATTGATGGACCTCTTTAGAGCTGGCCATGTTTGTGTGCCAGCTGGATGCCAGGAGATGCCAGGAAGTGACAGACAGGCGATTAGCGAGCAAGTGGCACTCTTTGCCTGGGGTGATATTTAACGCTTTGAAGAGCAACACTGCTCTCTATGGTGTTCTTCCTGCTTACGAGACTACCGCCGGGGGGTCAAGTTCAGCTGGTTGCCTTGGAGCTCCTCTTGATCAAATGTTGAGGGCCTGTGGCTTGGGACATGAGTCACTGCTCTCATTTCCTTTCCTTACAACGGCAGCAAAAGGGACTAAAGTAGAGCTAACAGTATGGCAGCCACAGGAGGCATGTGACATGCATTTTAATTAACCCAGATCTTTCTCTTTTCCTTTAGTTAAACAGAAATGAAAGAGGGCGGGGGTTTACCTGGATATCCGAGCATGTTTGTTATGCTTAAAACATACAGAAATAAGGAAGTGTGCAAAGATTTGCTGTGTGATGGAAATCCAGAGAGAAATCGTAATATTTTTTTGGTCATGTTACAATCTGTGTCAGTATCAGTTAGTACGCTTCATTTGCTGATGATTTCTAGGGTGAAGAGCAAGGCAGGGGGCGAATCCTAACATTGTAGAGGCAGGTGGCACTGCCACTTGGTGTCAGAACTGATCTGCTCACCCTCTGTCACCTGAAATGAAGACTCCAGCCTTCAGGGGCTTTTTTCTGCTTTGATTTGATCCAAGTTCTTTCAAGTATGTCGCCACAAAGTTACAGTTTTGTATTGGAAAAAAAAATGCTCCTTTAATATAAAATTACATGTTTTATTTAAAGATAGACAATTAACACAGTTTTCTATTCAGTGAACTTCCAGTCACAGCATTTCATGAGCAACAGAAAGTATAATTGTGTGATGTACTTTTTAGAAGGACATTCATCTGTAGTTAGAGCTGCAGGTCTATTGGAGCATGGTTCAACCAGCTTTGCATGTTTAGAGACCACTATTTTTGTAAACTTTTGCAAGCACTGTCAGGTTGAATAGAGGATGTCTCTGAACCTAAATGTCTTGTCACAGGTTATTAATTGGATGCGTTTTGTGTGTTCAAATTGTTGTCTCCGACCAGATATCTTTCCAAAAACACGACAAAAAGTGAGCAGGTAACAGTGAAATGTATGGCGCCCACGCATCAACTAATACAAATCAATCATGGCTGTTACTGTTTTAGCTGGAATAACCTGCATTTCTTTTTTAGGGTGTGATTTTTTTCTTTGTGGATGGGAAAGATGTTTGCACATTCCTCCCGACCACATTTGGTAAGTTTGATTTATGAGTTAACTCTGTGAAACAAATCAAGACTGCGATATGTCTCAGCTGTTATTGCTGCTGTGATTGGCTAAAAACTAAAAGGGAGGCGGGTACCCAATCAGCTCAAAGAATTGTACATAATGTCCCTCCCTTTTGCAAACTTGTTCTACAGAAGCCTTCCCAGATCGATACAGTGTACAATTCAGAATGAATTACACATATCATTCTAACTTATACCAGTTTATACCAAAGCAGTCTTTTGCTGACTTTTTCAACAATGGCTGTCTTCTTGTCACTTTTTCATAGAAGCCATATCTGGGGAGTCTTTACATTTCTGATGATGACTGGTGTTTTTCACATTGATGTATGTTTCTTATTGTGCTTGTCTATTACAAAAATTCCAAATAAAGTTGCTGGCTTTAACATTTCAAAATGTGAAAAAGCCTAGGCCAAAAGCTGCGTTTCCATTGTTCAAATTGCAAACCTGACAACTGATTTGCTTTAAGGAGATAGCTATCAGTTCAAATCCTCAAGGCAACTAGGTGGTGTACTTGAGTGTTCTCATGTCAACCTTCAATTGCACAGTTTGCCATCCAGTTCCCAGTTCTGACAATGGTAATTAATTTGCAAAGGGACAGTGGCAGTCAGAGAAGGCTGGACCTGTTCGAATCTAAAGCCTCCTCATTTTCATGGCCTTGGAAGGACCCAGTCCAAGTACACCGGGTCCTTTGGAAAACACATCCACCAGATTCGAACACACGCTCACTGTGTTTGGATTCGTCAGCTGCGTCCTGCGGAGGCCGAATTCGTCAGCATAGGGTAAAAAATCGGTCCAATCTGTTAGAGATTATATCATAGCGCAACGCAGCGGCCTGTTCGGATTCGAAGACTCCTTCGTATGCGATCGACGAATCCAGCCTTCTTTTGGCCTGTTTGGAAGGATGGGTCCCTTGTATCCTACGTAGCCTTGGTTTTCCCATGATTCATTGCAAGTTCAAGCAATCTGACTGCTTTGCGCTCAGAAGAAAGGGAAAATGGTGACGAACAGTAGTGAATATAATAAATGCAGTTTAAAATAATAAAAGTAAGTGAATAGTTATGTCTGAAATTCATGAAAATATATTTTTTAAAAGGTTGTGGACTCAGATTAATGTTTGGTTTATTGAGAGGGTTTATTCTTTGACTATGTTAATAGGTTTGGCTGATATTTACCTCAATTCAAATTCAATTCAAACATACTTTATTTATCCCAAAGGGAAATTAAGCAAAGATGCTGTGTGTGAACAACGGATCAGATATCTGTGACCACGGTTCTGCTGCTAAAGCTCATCAACAATAAAATTAGCAACAGAACATCAGTAAGTAGTTCAGCATCAATTCTTTGCCTGACTTGTGCATCAACTGTCATGGTTGCTAGGCGACAGAGCATACGCTGAGGGAGGGGCGGTGAAAGCCCGAGAAGTCTGGACCTGTTTGAATCCAGAGCAAAACTCTTCCGGCCTCCTTATTTTCATGGTCAAGGTAGACCGGATCCTTGCATTATACTAGTCACATAATCAGCAACTGGAGGTTACTATAAGCACAATAGATGAAAATGGCGACAGGAAGTAGTAAAAGAAAGATGAGGTATCATGGGACCAAACCCATTCTCGTTTGATTGCAGCTGCATTTTTTAATTAATGGAAATGCTGCAATTGCAATTTGTGTTTCTTCTTTTACTTTTGAGAAAATAAGAAAAGTTTTGCACTCATTTATAACTGAAATGTTTCTACTGTAATTATACCAAGCCAAGTAAACTCTTACCTGCACCTGGAGCCAGAAGCCAGCTGTACAAGTAACCTGCTGCCATTGAGAAATACAGCACCAAAGCTCTCTGACTGTTGACTGTGTCCAAGATGTGCTCCACTGTTACGGGTGTGTAGGGGTCTGAGTCCTGTTGGCCTGTCTGTCTCTCCACCAAGAGATCAGCAAAGGCTCGTGTGCGACCCCGCTCGGCCACAGCAAGAGCCTCATCATGGTGGCCTGAGGTGTTAAATGAGTCGATTGTTATAAATACATAAAAGGGCAAAGATAAATGTAAGCACAAAAGTAGGTATACAGAAGAGTTGTGTGTTGTTGACCTACCTAGGCTGACAAGGACTCTTTGGAGAGCCTGGTAACAGGAGGTTTGCAGGTCAAACAGGGAGAGTTTATAGTCAGTGCTGTGCTGGGCCTCGTGGCGAATAGTCTCAAACAGTGCAGATGCCCGGTAGAGCTGAGGGTAAAGAGCAGCATGGATGGTTTACCACAGTAGAAATGTACATTTAGAAAACATCAGTAGTTCTACCACCAGGATGTGGATATGTCTTAGGCACAATCCAGACATCTGTATTTTCAAACCTACTTCTAACACATTAGCAGTCATTTCGCTATTAAATAGAGATCTCTAGCAAGGTTTGTGAGCCATTATTTGAGTATGGGCTTAGTTTTATAAGCAAAGGATGGAATTTGGCCACTAGATGGCAGCCTCCCACCTTAGAGGTTATCACTTTTCAGCCCTCCTTCCATTTCTGCCTCCCTTCTAAACTGACAGCATTTGGTGAATGACTCCCATATACATATAAACCTGTTCATCAATTCACCTGAATCTGGCTCAAGAAAAACCTGATGCTAAATATTACCAATAAGTAAGATAAATGCTTTGAGAGATTAAAAGCCTAGCTGTGTTACAAAACATTCCCACTCAGGGTCCGACTGTGAGGTTGAGGAAAGGAGGTGGACAATGGACAGGCGGGGCTTCTGGCAGTCTAACCCAGTAGAGCTGATCAGGAGTGCTGATTCATTTGAGCCTTTATTGATTTCCTATTTTTGCACTTATAGCAGCCCAGTTGGATGGCTGGTAGTGCTACAGGGCTGCTCTCCGGGAGTCCAGAGCAAGCAGAGCTATAAAAAAAAACACCTCTTGACCATAGTTCACACAGCACAAAAATCTTCAAAACAAAAAATGGTTTCTGCAAAGTATTCAGCATTTATTTTAGGATTACTGCAGCTCTGATAAGTTAAAGGCTGAAAAACAGTAAGTAATTTTATTCTGAGCACTTGTGCACAGATTCACTCTAGCTGATGTGGCGTATGCCAAGGTCATGCAGGAAAGTATGTCAGAGAGAATAAGAGGGAGAGGGAGGGGAACGTTAAGGAACCGGAGAGTTCTGCCGCATTAGTGCTCAGCTCAGAGTGGCTCGTCTGAAGCTGATTTCACTGATGGGGCTCTGAGATGATTGTGGCTCGTCAATCTGTTAGGGATGTGAACATTCGCCTTTGAATGAAACTAATTCCCTACAGTGTCTCTCTTCCAGCCTGATCATTTCCAGTATCACAGATGACAAGGAAAACAAGCCCAGATGTGCTGCATTCATAGCAATGTGAGACGCTGTGGTGTGAGTACAATTCCTAAGAAAGTATGGCAGGCCGTTGAGGTACAGAATATATGGTTTAATGCTCTATCAAATAAGCCTTTAAGCAACCATGTATATGATACTCTGCTCCAAACTCTCTTCTTAAAGGCATTTAATATAACTTTGTGCAGAGATGAGATGTCAGGATATGTGTATCATCCAGGTAAAGGCTTTGGTATACATAACATTGGTTCCATTGTGTCTAAATGTTAAATGCACACTGCTTGAAAATCCCAAACTTTTTAACTTTCTTCTGACACCAGCATAATTTGTAGCTTAGCATCTCAAAGATATTCTAAGCTTGAAATGTGAGTGAAATCAAAAATTGCACCTGTAAATTAAACAGACCAAGAATTTGAAAGTCAAAGTTAAGTCAATTAGTAATTATTTTCAGTTATGACATATTGAAACAGTACAAAGTCAAATGGCTGTTTTTTGATGTGAGCCATACGGCCAGCAACCAAGGCAAAGTAATGTCTTTGGTGCCATAAAATTAAAAATGTTGGTAATTTATGCCTACCATAGGTTTTCTATTACTTACTTCATGTTGATCCACTGAAGACTGAGTGTCAAATTTATTTGTGATAGTTTTTTTGTGATTTACTTAACTTTTTGTTTTAGGAAACTCTGTCTCTATTTGCTTATCTGTAATTTATCCAAACCAAAGAACAGCCAACAAAATATTCTGAAAAAATAGTTAGAATTTAATCAGGTTTTTTCCTATGGTGTTTAAAAACTACAAATATTAAAGAGTATAAAGGGCACATTGGGGTTTTTGCCCATTCCACCATTACTAGGAACTGCTTTAATGAAGTTACACATCTAGAACAAAAACAAAACAATTATAGTTTAATTCTTAAATTAAATAGCCTAAAAACAGCATTACAGTAAGTAAAACATTACATTTTAATATCTGCAAAAACTAGCATCTGAAGCTGGATAAGCATTCCTTTTTATGGTTTGGATTCAGAGGGTCATGACTAGTAGTACAGGAAGCGCAGATGTTTTGGGACTGTGATCTTGTCTTATTAAAAAACTTTTAAAAAATCATAGTGCTGTTACCAGCTACTTTTCCAATATGAATGTGCGCAAAAATATGTACATATTCTGCTAATTTTAAAAATGCACATTTTTCGCAATAGCAGAATTTCAATTAAATAACAAAATCAATTAAAAGTGCAAGTGAATACGTTTGTTCACGTGATAACTCGACAACAACATGGCAGAAGAAAAATGTGTCACTAGTGGGTATCATCATCGTCTAATTACCTTCTGTCTTTTTCTTTGTCTTTTTACACGGCAGTAAGGTCCAGTAAGAGATCACATGACTCAATTTATTGCAAAAAAAGTGTTTCCATTGCCGTTTTGTAAAATATCAGAATTTCTATACAACCTAAAAACTACCTCATCAAAGAGTAAAAACCTTTTACTAAAAAAATTGAGTTTTTTTCTAGAAATTGCACTGTTTCCATTTAGCAATTTTTTTCATGATTTCAATATGCACAATTTGTAATGGAAATGGAGCAGTTGGGATAAACATGCATGTGAATGGGGAAAATTATGTCATATTCCCAAGGCAAAAAAGGTGTTTGGGTTATCTGAAAAGAAAAGTTGGGCTCTGAAGCATTTAAATCTATATTTCAAGAAAAAGTCTCCAAATTATTGGTATTTTCTATGATACGTCTATAGATCTTATGACCAAACACCTTGCCAAATAACTACGTATTCAGATTGAACTGTCTAGTTCATTGTCACTGACAAAACATGGCTTTTATCTGGCATGTAGAGTGAATATCAGTGTCAAGCTTAATCAGTAATGGAAGGAGAACTTGCTACATGCATACCTTTAATGATTTTTTTCTCCCTAAAATAACCTCTCGGGGGAGGTCTCATCCTCTGTAGCAGATAAAATCAGACACACAGGCTTAATCTACAGTATTCCAGCGATATTTAAGGAAGCACAATTTATTGATTCACGGTCACAGTGATACGTATGTTAGCCCATCTCAGAGGGAGTAGGTGCTGAGGAAATAGCTGATTTGAATCAGGACCAGTCAATCACAGAGTCAAGTTGAGCACCAGACTTACATATAGGCAATAGTAGGCAATAGACTTTAAATATATAGAGAACGAGCAAAATGGATTTAGGTGCTCCCAATTTTTCACTGATAGTTTGCTTCTGGAATCTAAATACAGGCCTATAAAAAATGGGTCATTTACCAAGGTTATATGTACCGACAGTCCAGCTCATGAATAATCATTTGATTTATACTCTGAGGACAGAACTGTCCTTTCCACCACTGATTCACCTCAAGAGATACAAGATGACAAGGCATCAGACAAAAAATACAAAAAGAAAGAAATGCCAGTTACAAGGACAACAGTGTTTTTAACAGGATTTTATTCAATAGACCAACACTAAGTAGGAAGTAATACTATAGTGAAGAGATTTTTTCAGAATAAAATACTGAGAAGTGTACTGGAGATTTGTTTTCTGTTCCCTTTATTTTGGAAAAGCTAAACAAAAACTACTGCAACCAGATTTCATGAGATATCACTGAACACAATCCTAATGTGTTCAACTGAACCTTTACTACACAATAAGCCAAGCTCTGGACATTTTGAGAGCCACTTTCTACCAATTGTCCAAATTTCAAAAGAGCACAGCTGTAACCTAACAAGGCAGTTTCCCTAATCAAGCCTGCATGGAAGACTTTAGAAATATCCACAAGTTTTTGTTGATCATCCCAAAAAACAGAAAACACCAAAATTCATTGAACATGGAAAAAAGGTGAAAAAAAGTTAGAAATGACATGTGCAATGGAAATGTTGTTACTCTGGCTTGTTAGAACAATATTTTGCTTTAATTGAATGCAAATTCCTCAATATGACTCACACATGAGCAAACAGGCTCTGCTCTGGTCACCACTTCGGTTCGCTCTTGATTTCCCAGCTCTTATGTCAGATAATTGCAAACAGACAAAGTTGCTTTTTGAAAAGTATGATGTACAGACTAGGATACAAAAAGCTATCTGGGTCACTATGATGGTATTTATGCATGTGTATCAAAACAAAAGTGTTTTTTGGCTAGATCTTTGAAAACGAAAGCAGCTGAAAACCCTCCCTACAGATATATATGACAACCAAAGCGGGTGGCTGGCTGTCTGGCTGGCTGGCTGTCAGACTTGTGTGTGCATGTGTGAAAAAAGAAAAAAATTAAATAAATAAAATAAATCTTTAGCTGCACAGTGTGGGCAGACTGCAGAGAGAGAGGAAGATGTTTAAGGGGATATTCCATGCCTGCCAGGTGGGCAGTGGGCTGAAGAGGAGTGCATGTGTGCATGATACAGAGGTTTCGGGCTCTTGTGACAATGCACACAGATCTAAAAAAAACGAAAAAATCTTCACTCATCTGTCACCTGTCTGCTGAAATGATAGCATTTACCAGCTCTACAGAATCCTTAGCATACTGCCAGCAGCAGTGTTCATGCTCCCTTTCTTCTCCTCCCCTGCTGTTCCACCTCCTCTGGGCTCCTTCTATCACCATAAGGTTATTACTGAGAGCTTATTTCCCACCTTTTATGTGTTTGGACATCTACCTCCACCTCTCATTTGTAAGCGTAGCCAACCTCTACGCCAACAGATGTGGGCTTATTGGAGGTCAGTTTTAACTACATGGGGGTGGATTTGCTGGAAGGAGTCCAGATCAAGGAGATGTAAGGAGGAAATGAGTCAAGGTGACTCAGAGGAAGTAGAGAGAGAGAGAAAGATGCTTTACCTGATGTTGGGCCTCCTCCAAATTCCCACTGGCCCACAAGGAGAGCCCAAGACGATGGCGGATCTTCGCCTCATCCTCGCGTCGAGCCAGCTGCTCGGCGAGCCGCAGGCCTGTCAGGAGAGGAGGAAACGCCGGCACATGAGAAGAGGGAGCATAGAGCAGAAAATACTTTGAGCAGACTGACTCTTGTGTATCTTTGTGAGTAACAGATGTAAGCGTAGCGTGGTACTGATGTTCTGACAGCGAACAGGTTTGCAGATTTGGCCTCAGTTGCAAGAGACTGTTCGTGCAGCGGGTTTTAAGCATGCAGCCGCCTCGGGCATAGAGGGAGAGCATGGGAGCACAAATCGGACCGCATGGTAATCAATGCAAAGAATTGAGTGGCTGAGCAAACACAAATAGGCGTAGAACGATTGCTTAAAGGGTATCACAAAAGACGTCGACAAATATTTGCAAGTGCATTGATGGGCTCTAATGGACTTTATGCAAACACAGCAGAAGTATACTTTGGGAAATTCTGTTTGGGAGATAGTGTTAGGAAGACAGGGTAGTATAAACACACACACAGTCAGAAGTTTACATAGTCAATAAATCTGTAAACATGTCAAATAAATCTTTAATTTCTAATGATGCACTTGGGCTGTTCTTTTTTTAGGTGGATTATATACTCAAGAGAATTTAGAAACAAGAAGATGCTTAATTTTTTGTGGTTTTTATCAACAGAACAACAAATAACTAAAGAAATCTGGATCTAATATTACTATATTGAAGCTGCTCACATTGACAAGCCACAAACCTTCTGGGGAAACGTTTAATTATCAGGTAAGAAAAGAATCCGATTTTTTTGGACACAAGGACCAGAAATATGCTTGACGTTTTTAAACTTGAGGTTTTTAAACCAAAGAGACGTATGGTGTTGGTGCTGTTACATTGCACAAAGCAGATGAAGTCTTTGAATGGTCAACTGGATTGGTGTCTAAAGACAGTGATTCCAAAACGTGGCATTTATGTTGGTTTTAAAATGGTTTAACTAGACTAACTAGACCCACCATGACTGTGACCCTCTTAAAGATTCGTGGACCATGATTTGAAAGCCTGAACTGTGCCATAAAAATGTTTTGACAAATAATGAACAGTGGTCAAATTTAGATTGAGAGTGATAGAAGCGAAACAATGAGGCACATAGAGAGACCACTTTAAATAAAGGTTATGCACCTCAGCCTTTTTTTTTAACTATAAATAACCTTATTGGATTGTTCGTTCTGAGAGAGAGAGAGAGCAATTCAAAACACTAGAATTTTTCAATTATCATGAAGCCTTAACCCATATTAGGTATACCGTATGTAAGTGTCTGAGTGTAAACCTAGGTGTAACTGTTCAGTAGATGTGTGAGTAAGATAATCTGTAGGGAGCACAGTTTGTTTTTCACTTTAAATTTGTCATACAGTGAGGCCAATATCACATCTTTGCACATTTTCTCACTATGCCTGCTGAGAACCTGGTTCAGCCCAATTACAGAGATGAAAATGCCCCTCTGCAGGAAAATGATGGAAAAAAATGGCAGCGTCTGAACCACACATCACCCACAAGGTGCTAAAAGCTCAGCAAACCTGCTGCCGTTTACAACAAGCTACTTCCCATGCACGGTCCTGTTTAACACGGCGCTGTATTTGGTGGCATATTCTCCTCAACCTGCTGTGTGACGGAGGGGTCAAAACATGCTTTCGGTCAAAGAGGAGAGAAAAACTAGGCCAAGCCTGTCTAGTCCAAAGTCTACTTTACTCCGCTTTCCCAGAAAAATCGCCTGTGGGTGGACCAGATAAGCCGAGAACAGAGTGTGACCTGAAAATGGCAAGCTATTCCACAAGTCCGGCACACCAAGCAGCCACAGACTTCATGGCTCCTTCATGGCCATGCAAAGTCGGCAGCCTTTGAAGCACAGTCTGCAACGGTCTTTTCTCTCTCCTTATCTCTGTGCACACCCTCCCTCAGCCTCTCCCTCAGACTGCATGCCCTCTCCCCCCATGCATCTGCTGCGCTCCTGTACCTAGTCTTCTCATCTCTGAGCTTGTGTCCCCCACCACCCCCCACTCTCTACCTGTTTCATCTTTCCTGTGGCGACACTACAAGCAGTGACTCTGCACTGCTTAGGGCTCATTAGACGCTGGAGCAAGAGAGAGGAAACAGATCTAAATTATCCTTTTCATTATCTGACAGCATCACCCCTCACTCTTCTCAACTCCATTTCTGAGCCTTTCATCTGCACACACACATCCCACGGCACACACCCCAAAAAAAATCCCTTCTTTCTCTGAGCTCCTCTGTGATAGTTCTTTATGATCAAGCCTGAATGTCAACCAACTCTATGTTTTCTTTATTCTCCAGCTGACAGTGAAAAATATATGTGAATTATGAGTCATAGTGATCTCAGCCTTTCCCCTCCGTCTGCCTGCCAAACCTTTTTTATTCTTGCTACATCTTCTTCCCTGCATATTGCTCCTTCATTCCCTCTCTTCTCCCGCTCTGTATCAGTCAGTGTCTGCCACTGTCACGTAGCGAGCCTTTGGAGCGCCCGGCAGGCACAGTCACGTAGTGTCGGCTGACATGAGGATGCGGCCGTGGCTGGCTGCACTGGAGAACACTTTAAGGGCTGCCTGACAGGTGAGGGACAGATCCAATGTCACTGCCCCAAGGCCCACACACACCTAAGGGTCTTTACATGCACACATCATGCGCCAGCATGGAGAAGTCACCTTCCGCGTGCATGAACACGACACACACGGCAGCAAAGTGCCCTTTGATCATATCCACGTGTGGAACAGTGAACAGTGGCTGGGCTATTGTTGGAAAATGGGGAAAACAGTACACAATTTCCACTGGGATGAAGCACTGCTTCTGTTGCGCCGGATTGTGGGGATGAAAGCGTGTAACAAACAGCTGAGAGCCTGGTGAAAAAAGAGAGATATAACTCGCCCGAGTCCCACTTAAATGGTGCTGGTCAGTGAGAGGGTCTAAATGTCAGGCATGTGCTTCGCAAAAAGCAATCAAAGCTTTATTTACCACATTTTAACCAAATTCTTCAGTGTCCTTTATTGAGATTTTAATGAGGCAAACATAAAGTATTGCACTATTGTTATATTAAAGGGAAAAATTCATGATACATACAGTCTTTTAATAACAAAAATCAGTGAACAACAGGATATGTTTTGATTCAGCCTCTAAGCGTAAATATTTTGCAACATGCAAGTCTTGTATTGAATGTTTCTATCAGATATTAAAAGTATTTCCTTTTCTTTACAAAAGAGTTTCTGCTCCGATGGGGTGGAGAGCATCTTAGATCAAGTCAAAGGAATGCCTGAAGTTTGAACCATTCTAACAAATGAAAAGGCTTGAAATGAACAATCATAAAATGATCATCTATATTTGATACAGCAACTTTGTACATCATGAAGAACCTCTGCAAAAACAAAACCCTCTAAAACATTGTTATTGTATCACTGGCTTAACCTTTCCTCCACTTTTTAACTGTTTTAGAGCCTTTAACAGTCTATATCCAGGATTGCCCTGCTTTTTGGTTTCATCCAGTTTTACATACAAACTGACCACTTAACTTTCCCAGCTACAGAAAAGCATCCCCACAGCATGAAGTTCCCACCTCCATGTTTCTGTTGTGTTCACCTTGATGTGTAAAGTTAGTTTTCATTCACATATATTGTTTTTTGCATGTAGCTGAAAACTTTGACTAATATCCCCTCTGACCAGAGAGCCTTCTGTAACATGTCAGCTGTGGCCCCTTCATGGCTTGTGGCCAGCAGCACTTCCTCTGATTATCTATCAACAATAGCTTTCAACCACAAAGGCTTAATTTAGAGTGCATAGCACTAGTTCTTTCTAAAGATTCTCCCCTAAACTCTAGATCTTTGTGAATCTTCCAAAGTTAAAAATCAGCCTATTGGCTTTTAATTAAGGCTCACCCTGCCTGTTAGTTTCGGCAGACGATGAGGTGAAGACTATAGCTAACCTCCTAAAATACTAAGTGGCCAACTCAATTAGCAGACCAAGTCATCGGCCATTATTTCGGGTGGATGAAAATGTCTTGTAGGTGTGTCAAGCTCTTCCCATATTCAGAAGATGGATTGAACAATTTTCTGAGAACCACCTCTTTCTCAAAACCTTTTCACATCCCTGACCTGTCTTGTCATCCCTGGTCTTCATGCTGATGGTTAAATGGCCATAATCCCTATCTACTGACAAAGGATGGTAACACCTTATCTACTAACAAGGTGACTTCAACAGACTGTTAGTTGGACAGGATTTTATGTGTGGGTTTAAGAGTAGAAGGGCTAAAACATTTTTAAGAAAAATATACAAAAAACATCCATGATGTTTTCAGTTTAATTACCAGATAAAACACAGAAGTTTGTAGTTTTAATCTGATCAAGTGTCATAGGAAATACTTTTGCAAAGATCTATATAAACATCACTATCACATTACTTAAATCAAAAATATGCAGAAGTTTAAACAAGGGTCGATTTCTTGTTCAGTTGTTTAACCAGTAAACTTTAAAACAAAAAGACATCAATGGTTTGATAACTGCAGTGCAGAAATCCACGACTGCTTAGGAAATCACCTTGTATCTGAGAGACTTGAAATTAAAAAAGAACTCTAAAAATTTTAAGAAAGACCTTGTTATTGTTTCCCAGCTTTTACAGGTTGAAAATAAAAAATAGGGGCATGAAAAAAACATGGGCACCGAATTTTCTATGACATTTCAGCAGCTTTGAGTTCTTGGGAGCTTATATTTTTTCTGCACATGGCTGCATGTTGAGTTAGATACTTGGTTTGTAAAAAAAAAAAAGTCTTTCTCTCTACTTGTATGAGGTTAGGGATGGATAAATCGCTACTCTTCACGTTTTTCTCTCTGTTACTGGAATATTTCCTGGCTGCAGCAAAAGCCCAAAGCAGTATCGATTTAAACCTGGGTGTAACCATCGCAAAGATAATGTTCCCATTGAATTTTAATGTCTTATGTCCAAACCTCTCCTTCCCTCAAAGTAATCAAATACAATACTTCTTTTTTTCACACCTGTCTTAACAGTATTATGATTCCATAGATGTTTACTTTTGATGTAGAACCTTCTGGTTAGGATGCATTTTGCATTTGTACCTGCTTTGTACAAAAGACCAAAGTTTGACATTAAACAGGAATGTGATGCTGGATTGCATTTGTCTGGAGAAATCCAACATACCTGAGAAAGACATCATCCCTATTTAGATCAGGTTTAATTTAAAGTTGCTAATGACACTAGGCCAAGTAGTATCAGTAATACTAACTGATAACAACATACTTTGCTGCATTGTGTATTAAAGAGAGAGAGAAGTAGGGTTCATAAATAGATGAAGTACCAGCCACAAAAATCTGTTCAGTGAATCTTTAACTATAAGGCATCAGAAATGTTTACAATATTCAATACAATAATATACATTGCACTCAATTTTTGGTTTTTGAAAATGATAAACTTTCCCTTTATTTAACCAGTAGCATCAGACTGAGATTAAAGCATTTTTTTCAGGGTATTGCCTGGCTAAGACTGTCAACAATAAAATGCTTTCTTAAAAAGACAAATACAATGGGGACCTATGACACCTTTGGAAATGTTTTATCACATCCTAACTGTGTACCTTTACCTTGATGATTTCTAATGCTTTTCATTTCTTAAATATAATAAAAAGTAAAGAAACTGACTTCACCAAACAAATATGAAGGCTCTGAATAATTGTAGATTATGTAGAATCTTTCATAAAACCCAAGATCCTTGACTAAAGGTAGAACTTTTCAGATAGTTAAAGTTTTGTCAGGTCTGCCTTTCTCTTTTAAACTTTTGAACAATCACACTATACCTATGCATGCTTTTAGCAACTTGCTGAATTTTGAAGTATCCCCTCTCTAATGTTAACTTCTCTGGCAATGTAGAAAATTTAGAATCATTCTTAGATTAAACATATTTCAGCTTAAATTTAAAAAATGAATGAATATGTAAATCAAATTTAAAGTTTTAGACGAGTTTGCTTCTAAAGAAGTGATTTTATTCATGGTTCATGTCTGAATATATTATTCAATAAACAAACCACGAGGAAACTGTAAAACAGCCAATAGTTGGCCCAGAGATCACTGTTTTAATGACAGTATTGATCTTGTTAAAGGCTAAGAGCATCTTGGTGTTAAAAAAACTCTTTAACATATTTTGTCATTACAAGAAAACTACAAGAGAAGCTCTATTATCCTCTTGGCAGTTTTCTATATATTGTTGTGTCGCCTACTGAAGTCTGGTCATTATGGGATTCTGCCCAACACAGAAGAACCATGAGGCGTATACAAACACGCAGCGGTTTGAAGGTCAAGTAATTTCAGCTGTAGCTTCAGTAGTTAAGAGGAGCTTCTTTCTTGTTCTTCTCCAAAACATACAAACAAGCATAAAAACTGAAAAGAAAGAAAGAAAAAAAGCAGTAGCAACTGAGAGAAAAAAAGTAAGGCAACTTTTCAGCTTGGATAGGTTGGCCAGGAATAATTGGCTGTCAAGGATAGTGAAGGCACTGTTCTTGTTTAAAGCCAAAATGAGGGAAAAAATATAAGGACAGCGTGGGGGGACAACACTGGGACTGGGTGGAGACAGAATGGCCTGTCTTCTTTGTTTCTATTAAAGCTCAACGAGAAGGCCTGCAGTGAGTGTGTGGGCCACAAAAAAACCACCTAGCGCTGAGAGAAGACAGTGGAACGATGGAAGGTTTGTCCTTCTGCATTATTTTCGTTCTGCAGGTTAAAAGCAGAAATCTTTTTTTAGAGAGGCTTCAATTTTCTTGGTTTTAACCACAGGTTGAGGTCTACGAGATGTGGTTGAATATAAAGCATGTAAATATTATTAGGTGGACTAGGCATAAACTGGTCTCAGGTATCAAGCCTTAGAAGTTTAATAATATGTTAAACTAATGTTTTGGGGTGTTTGTTCACCAATATGATCTACCCTGAATCAAGCATCTACTTGAAAGTAAAAAAGCCACATGTTTTTAATATTCTAATAAATCATTATAAACAATTAAGTCAATTTCTCATCCTAAAAGCCTAGTGTGGACATGCACAGTGTTTCTATTGATCCAAACCTTTGGAACAAGAACCTCATGCACTGTCACTAAAATATTACATTTCCAAAGGTCGTGCTGCGGGTTTCTATTCCCCAGTAACATATAAGAGGAAAGTAAAGCAGAAGAAGCAGAAGAGTCTGACAGCTCATGTGTGAAAATGTTCTTTTAGCAGCTCTGTGAAGGAAGGGATGAAACTGTGAAGAAAACAGAGCAGTAAATAGCGGAAATACTTTCAGAACATTTTGATAGGTTTGTACAGACAGACCTATTCAAATGCTCTACCTATGTAGCTCTGAAGACAAACACAGATGCATGAAGCGCACTCAAAATCCCCTTGTGTATGTATATCACATAAGTACAAAAGCACGAAACACACATGGACTCAAGCAAGCACAAACACCCACACATGGGCACATCCTAATAAAAGAGTTGCAAAGGCTTAACAATAAATAGGCTCAGGATTTCATATTCATGAATTCATAAACTCTAAGCCTATAAGCTCAAGCGATAAAGGCAACCATCTCCCATGCTCCACTTTTGCTCACTTACCTTCCTGCAGGTACATGACAGCTTGTGAGTAGTTCTGCAGTGCATGGTGTGTTCGCCCCAGGCTGCCATAGGCCAGTGTCTTGGCAGCCAGGTCATTAGTCTGAGCCGCCACACTTAGGTGCTGTTCTTGAAACACCACCGCTCGCTCATAGTTGCCGAGTGACTCATAGGTAAGGCCCAAGTTGCCATAGGCCCGGGCCTGACGTGTGGTGCTGCCTGCTTCTTCTGCAATCTCCAGGTCGCTTTGGTGGCATCGCAGGGCTGTCTCATACTCTCCCATGGATTGGTACACCGCCCCCAAACCGCAGCTGGCATCACCCTCCAGAAGTCTGTCCTGGGTTTCACGAGCGATAGCCAGTTGACGTTCCAAGCAGGAAATGGCCTGCTCGTAGTTGCCTAATTGGCTGTGGAGTGCACCTAGCTCGCCGTAGGCCTGAGCCTTTCCTCCACACTCCCCCAGTTCGTGTGCCACAACTAGTCGTTTTTCAAAACACACTAACGACTGCTGTAGATTGCCCATTGCCCTGGAAATAAAGCAGATAGCCAGCATGAGCTTGATAAAGAAAAAAAATAGAGGATAAAAAAATCACTAACTGTACTAAAGATTGTTAACACAAATCATTAAACACATTTGCTCTTTATGCAAAGGGTTTTAGGTTTAGAATGACTGGAGAATAACTGAGAAATTCTACAATTAACAAAATCTGTGGATGTTTAGTTTGATCATGTGGCCAGTTGAGCATTTGGAAACTCAAATATCCAATAAGGGAATGCACTGGTACTCAGTGCTACTAGTTTGTAGTAATAGCAACAGTCTTCAGTGCGGAAGCTATTAAGTGAGAAAGACTCAAAGTTAGATATGTTTTGTCTCCATGACATGTAAAGAAAGGCCTGCGATTCATTTAGGCTGTGAGAGAGCAAGAATTTAACCAAACACCAGGAAGTCGTATTGCTTCTCTAATCATTTGAGCATTCAACGTCTGTCTACTATGGAAGATTCTAATCATGGGAATGTTGGAAACTTTTCTGAAAGACTTAATTTTACAAAAGGATCTTCCCTCTTAAGGATGATCAAATGAACACTGCAAAATCTTAGGCCCGGATCCCACTACAGGCGAATCTGATTTTTATGGAGTCAAGCGATGAAGTCAGACTGCTGAAACCAAGTTGAAAGATCTGGTCAATACTGGACTTTTTCAGCTCATACTGGAGCCACATTTGCATTCACCACAGCTTGGCCACCCAGCAGAAAACAGCAACAGTTAGTCAAACAGACATGTGCGTGTTAATAAACAGAGATAAAACTTTATTTAAGCCCCATGGAAAGGTTCATAGGAGCCAAAGTCTAGATGTGGAACTTAGTTTCTATTGTAAAATAGAACAAAGAGAGGACTTTAAAACACTAGAGGTCAGCAGGCATGTGATGATTTGCCACTGTTGCAGTCCGTTGTTATGGACTTTATAAAATCTTCTGCCTTTAGTGTTACAGAAGAGGGGCACTGACGTATATGTTTAAACGTTGTCCTCGACATGCTAAAATTTTTAATAAACTTGTTTTTTCTGAAGTTGTTAGAATCCCTGCCCTAAAACTGCGGGCTGCATCTCCACATCCAAACAGTCCATTGTGCTGAAATGGCAGTCATCTCCCTAAAATGCCACAATAAAGAGCTTCACTCCCCTTTTATTCCTGTGTTTCCCACACAGCACCCGCTGACACAATAAATGGCTTATGTGGTGCACTTAAACCATAACACCTATTTCTCTCTGTTTACTGTAGTGCTGCTGGTGACAATGTTCTTATATTATTATGCAGATGCAGGTCAGTTTGGAGCCACAGTTCACACTGAAGTCAAATAAATACAACATTTAAAAAGCAATGGGAACAGCCACACACACAAAATCCTATTCCTAAAAAAAATCTGTTTTGACCATTAAGAATCGGAGTAGGAATGTAGCCTACAAAAAATAACACTAAAGGTGCCAATGTTGATAACCTCTAATCTAAGGTATCAAAAACCCCTTTAGTTTTAAAAAAGGAAATTTGTTTTAAGGTGACAAGGCATGTAGATTTTTTTAATCCCAAATCGATTCTTATATTAATTCCCAAAGATTGATTCATTTAGCCAAAGGATGTTTTTTTAGTACCATATGATACTAGGATCAATGTGTTGCAGAACTACACAATCATATTATTCTGTTAAAAGTAAAAAATACATATTTTTAACACCACAAATCCAATTTAAAGTTGGACTGGAACAGAACAGGTAAAAAAAAGTAATCTAAAGCTTAAGAATCAGAATTAAATCAGTCTTGAAATATACAAACCGATACCTAAACCTAAGGACAGCTGTTTTCTAACACAGACAGAGTGAAGTGGCCTCTAGATAATTAGCAACCATTTATGACAGCAGGGCTAGAAATAACATAGTGAATACTGTTAATGATTTTTTTCTAAAGAAGGCAGAAGTGGCTCCAGCTGGTATAAGCTGGTCAAAAAACCAAACTGGTGAATCTTTTAACAAGACATTATTTCCAGTAATATCTTATAGGGCATTCATTTCCTCAACATGAACTTTTTTTTAATCTTTACTGTATTCAAAAAGACTTTATTCAGTTTCTCAAACGCACTGTTGGTTGCTGGAAGGCAGTTAAAATGAAGCATTACAAGAAGAAAAGCCTTCAGCTTAATTAACATTGTGTGATAACATATCTGCTTGACTGAGAGCTGCGGAAAGATGAGAAGGGTTTGCATGTGATGTCTATTATTCCCTTCTGAACTCATGCATGGCAAATACAGCTGTGTGTGTGACTGCTGCAGTGCCAAGCTCATGCAGCACAATAAGAAGAAAATCACCTCTGAAATGAGGGTTTTGGGGAAAAAGCTGTTTGTGTTTTTCTTTTTGCTGTGTAGCCTCCCATGTTTCTATCATCTCTGCAAAAAAGAGACATAATATGCAGGAACTTGTTTTGAAATACCAGAGCTTTCCCTATTCAGAGACATCTGCTCACCAAACCTCTTTGCATATATTTAATACCAGCATCACCAGGCTTCTGCTGACACAGCTTGTACCAGATTCACATCCAAGCCCTTCTTATCAATGTCGTTTCCAACTATACGGTTCTTGACAGTGTCCATATAAAGAGATAAATGAAATTAAAAGTGCTTGGTTTCCTCATAAAACCGGAGCTATAGCTACCTAAACATTTGTAAAATTAAAAAAGGTTTCCCGGACTTACCTGTGCCCATTACCCAGGCCTCTGTAGGCTTTCTCTTGGTCCTGCATGCGATTTAGGCTATGTGCCACTGACAAGTACTGATCATAATACTTGATGGCTTCCTCAAAGTCTCCCAAAGCCTCGTAACAGTCTCCAAGGTTTCCATAGGCTCTGCCCCGGTCCATTACTGCTTCGTTTCCACTCAGCTGCTGCAAAGTAGCTAGCTGCTGCTCCAGGTAGCCAATAGCTTCCTCCATCACCCCCACATTCATTTTTGTGATGCCCATGTTTCCATAAACCTGAGCCTCCACGACAGGATCTTTTAACCTCCGTCCAAGCTCTAACTGCTCCTCGTAGCTCTTAAAGGCCATGGCGTACTTCCCAAGGGCCATGTACACAGCTGCTAGGTGGCCATGGGCTTTGCACTCTCCTGAGACGTCGCCGAGCTCTTGGTATACTTCAAGTTCCTGGGTGTGGTAGCCCAGAGCTTTGTCATATTTCTGCACAAGTCTGTATGTGGCTCCGAGGGCAGCATATGCACAGGCCTCCATTCTGCGTTCTTTGACCTATGATAAAAGAAGGATAGTTATTGATTGCAATTTTCCTAAATAATTAATAACAGTTTTTGCACTTGATACTGGATATTTTTCTGCAAATGACTTTTCTGAGACAGATTTTCTCAAGGACCAGACAGAGAAACAGGCCGCATATTCAGTAGATCTTAGCCATTTACACCTGTTTCTGCATCAGTTGGATTCTCTCTAATTACACACTCACAGCAATGTCCTGAAGTTATCAGTGAAGTAGAGAAAATTGTCTTCATTGCAAATGATTCATTTTAGATAACATTATATTCTAAGGAGCTGCATGGTAGATCAGGTTCTAGCACTCCTGCCTGGCAGAAAAAAGGTCCTGAGTTTGATTCCTGCCCTGGGGTCTTTCTGCATGGAGTTTGCATGTTCTCCCTGTACCCGAGTTTTCTCCAGGTACTCCGACTTCCTCACATAGTTCAAATACATGAATAACAGAAAAGAAGCCTTTTTGGAAAACCTGTACCAGTACCTGTACCAAAACCAAAACTGTAAAATACTTAGGTTAAATAACAACACAGATTACAAATCATTTACAATGAAGAGCACATTGCTAGGTGCTGCAGCTTAGGCAAGACAAGGGGAGTTGTTTGGTGCTGCAGGTACGTTTCAGGTACAGAACATGAAAAGTGAGGCGCTATAACCCTTTAACTGCTGTGGAAGCAAATGGAGGTTGGAGTTTGACAAGGCAGTTAAAGAGTTAAGCATCAATAAGCACTGTTGCTCTTCGAATTGTTTCAATTAATGGATATGGTTATGAAATAACTAACAAAATATAACATGCTTAACTAAAGCCATATCACATGGGTAGGAAGTTTATTTCAAATAAAGTTTCCTGTAAAATGGATAATTTAATTCAGATTATATTGACTACACATCATTATTTGCACAAAGTATCTGTAAAGGTTGCGTATCACTGATACCAGGTTGAATATACTCAGTAATGGATTAGAAAGAAAATCAATGGTATAAACCACAATTAAAAATAACATTGTTTTTCTTCCTCTATACCAAAACTGCTGCCAGCCTTTGGATGTTTTTAAGAAAGGTATATTTAAATATGGGTGGACTTTACAAAATCTGTGAATACTTTACTGCCTTATCTCATTGAAGGCAAACTGCATTAGGGCATGAAATATTGATCTTACCTGGTGAGCTAAGGCCAGTTGCTGCTCATAAAACTGAATGGCCCCTGTTACGTCCTTTTTACAGACAAAGATGTCTCCTAAGTTCCCTAGAGCTCTAAAGCGTGCCTGTGCATTGTTCAGGGACTGTGCTAGTGATAGCAGATACTTCTGACACTCTTCTGCCTTAGTAAAGTCTCCCAAAGCCTTGAAAGCCAAACCAAGGTTACAATAAGCCTTAGCTTGGCTCAGTTTGTCATGAAGGTCCTTGGCCAAAGCGAGATCCTGCTCATAGTATTTGACGGCATCCTGGTAGTTTCCCAGGCAGTAGTGAGCATAACCCAGATTGTGGCAAACTTTCCCTTCACTCTCCATGTCCTGGAGCTCAGGGGACAGTCTGAGGTACTGCTCATAGTAGGGCACGGCCTGAGGAAACTCTCCTCGAGAGCAGTGAAAGTTTCCCAGGTTTCCAAGAGCCCGTGCTTCACTCTGGACATCTCTGAGCTCTCGAGCAATGTTGAGGTGATTCTGGTAATGCTGCAGAGCACGGTCATGGGCCCCAAGGGCTTGGTATGCCACAGCCAAGTTGCCATGGGTGGAGGCCTGCGAGGCACGGTCATTAACCTCCATTGAGATTTGCAGCTCCTGCCGGTGATAACGAACTGCTTGGTCAAAGGCTCCAAGAGCATTGTAGGCATTGCCCATGTTGCCATACGCCCTGCCCTGGGCGGCATAGTCATTCAGCTCCTGAGCAATGGCCAGGTGTGTTTTATGTAGCTTCAGTGCAGTCTCATAGTCCCCCTTCATCTGGTGAATGATGCCTAAGGAAAGAGGGGAGGGAAGGAAAAGAAATGTTAAAGACCTACAAAAGACAAAAACTGGAACCACATAAAATTCAAGTGCATTGTCAGCTCTTCATGTTAAAAACAAGTCATTAGGTTGTTAAATACGCTCTCTGAGCCATCTGTTCTCTGCTTACACCACACAATCGCCCACAGAATTATGGTCATTAAATGTAGTGCAATCAAACAGAGTTGCTACAACATGAAAATTAAATCTTTTGATGGTCTAAACACTCTTTGATGACTGTGTCTTCTAGGGATTTTACCAAAATCAACAACTTTTCCACATGGGTGGAGGGAAGTATGGGAGAGAAGAAGAACTAAAGACAGAGGGACTGAAAATGAGGGAGTAGGAGAGGAGCGGTCGGAAAGCTCAGCAAACAACTTTAGAAAAAATGAGATAAATGTGGAGATGCTATAAATAATGGAGCAGCCAGTGCAGTGAGCGTATTTCCTCTGATAAAATACTATGCTTTGAAAAATAATAGCTTTACTCCAAAACCAGGCAGCCATCTGGCATATTCTCATACTGTCTCTCACTAAGCAAACAAATGTGTGCCCACACCTGTATACTAATGCAGACTGACAAATACATAGCAAGCTGTAAAGAGACATCATAGCTTATCTGCCAGAGCTGTTTTTCCTTCTGAGATGTTAATCTGTATGATTCTTCTTTGAAATATGTCATCCATTACAAATAATGGAAAGGTTTACTGGACATCATGCAGAGATCTTGCATATGTTTTGCATTTCAAAATTCCATTATTACTATTTCTATTCTGATTTTTTTTAAAGGACACATAAGGAAGTTCACTTTGACTGATGGTAGATAATCCGACATAAATCGGGCTTTAAATAAGTAACCTGAAAGGAAATAAATTGATAAATGGACAGAAGGACAGAAACAACTTTAAATAGTGAGAAAAGGAAGAAAGCATTGAAATGAAAATATGTTCAACACATTGTTTTTCTTCTCTAGCCTGCTATTTTCATTTAGTTTATGGAATCATCATCCTCGTTTTGCTGTATCACCGTTGAATAATAGCCTTGTAGGATGTGGGAAGCAGGCGCTGTCGATACACAAGGAAGGAGAACAACTCTGGAGCCAGAGTGGGTTGAAGTCAGGAATAGAGAGAAACTCTGTGGCTTGTGGTGATGGTGACGTTGGGAATTAGTTACCAGTACGAGTGTTTTTCTATTCATTTCATCCGAAACCTGCCACATTATGGGCCTGAACTCAGGGTACATAAAAATTTGAACTGGAACCAAACAGGAGAACCTTGTGACTGCATAAGTCATGCATAGATGAGTGTTTTCATCCCGCCCAGGTCTGAGGACAGCCAATGGTAATAGGAACATACTGTGTTGTGGTCTGAGCACTGGTTTAGTCCAAGATCAATATATTCATACATTCTTAAAGTATACTTTGGAGTGTGACTTACAGCAGGAAAAAAAAAAGATTTGACCACAGTAAAAATAACAGGTTGGGATAAAATATTTACATTTTCCATGTTACCTTTATTATGAATTCAGAGCCTAATAAAACAGACTAATAAAATCCTTGTCATAACCGTTACCTCCCACCACTGTCAATGCAGGTTGTTATGAAGTGAATCTAATGCATTGCAAACAGCAGATTAAAGTAAGAGGTTATATGAATACAATAAGCAGAATCAATTCTTAGTTTTCAGTTTGAAAAAAAAAATAACAACTTTGTCCATAGGAGCAAAAGTTAGCATATAATTTGGTAATAGGACCCTCTTTAATTGAAGTGAGGGAAACTTTAGATCAGATACTAAATTCAGCCTCAAAAAGATTAACCTTCAGTTAACCTTTTAGAAGTTAGCTTAATGTCTGACAAAGCCCAAATGGAAATGTATCTGTTGTTAATAAACTTACTGCTGTTTATGATCTAACCAATTTTTATTTTTATTTGGTGGCCTCTTCGAGCTTTAAACTCATAATTCATGTGAAAATGTTAAGTATAACTTCAACATGAGTCAATAATTAATTTTGCTTTTCAGAATGAATTTATTCAGTTAATTTTGTATGAAAAATAGGTCAGTCTCTAAGACCTTAGCTGTCAAAACGATGGAAAAATTGGAGAGTATGCTTTCTAAGTAAAGATTGGACACCTAAGAAAAAGCTTTTGAACTGTTTTTCAATCTATGTATTACTTATCGTTAGTAGTCAGACAGTTGTTGCCTCCATGCAGTTTTGAACCACACTCCTCCTCTCTATCAGGTGAATGATTTTCTGTTTTTGTTAAATGTAAAATGTCTTTTTCTTTATTGTATTTCAAGACGACATCTGACAACAGAGATTCTTGTATGGCTCTAACTCTGTTTTCATAAATAGAGAAAGAAACCTTCCTCCAACAGTCATGTTACAATTTACCCTCAGGTGCTCTGATTATATGAAATGGTTAATCAATATGCGTGAAATATGCATCATCAGTTTTTCATTCAAGTGTAAAGGAGTTGATTAATTAAACGTGTCTAAACTGGATGTCTTCGTAGGTGATGAAATTTAATCAAAGGCACTTAGGATAATCATTCAGCTTGTCACAAAGACTTGCTGACAAATCATATCTGATCTGCTGTTTGTTTGCCTGCTTAAATTATGTGGTCGAAAGCTAAACAAAAAACAAACAAACAAACAAACAAAAAAAAACTAAGGTAAGCTTCAGGTCATGGCCCTTCTGGATTAATATGCAAAGAGAAACCCAGCAAAGACCATTAATGGAAGCAAAACAAACAAGGAATTTTAGATTTTTATATCAAAGTGAAGACTAAAGCATCTGTTGCATTTTCTATTTTGACACATTTTTTGGCATATCAACCACAACAGATGTTGCATGGTTCTAAACATGAGGAAATGAAGGGTATTTAGTGCAAACTCAAGTCCTGTTACACCTTTCAAGTATTCTGATGTACCCATTTTGTGTAAAGCTTATTTATTGGGATGAAGGGTCCAATTACAGAAGTATGGGATACAGTAATTATTTCATAATATCATTATCTCACTTGATTTATAACTAAGATATGGAGCCAAAGAGGGTTTGGGATGTTTTAGTTCTGAATCCAGCCAAGACTGTCAGCTGGCCTGCCATTCAGTATCAGTTTATGATCCTATAATGATGTAATTTTTGGATCAGATATTGTACTGAATCCACTGATCCAACCATCTATTCAGACAACATAGAACAGTGTTACTGCAGGTCACATTCTGACTCATCCTACTCTTAAGGCTTAAGCTTACGTTTTAAACGATGCTGCACATATGATAATATCATTATCCGTGTATAAGCAGATGTTACATCTATGTTACTGCATTTTAGATTTGGCTGATGATTTAATGTTAAACACATGGCTGGAGCTTGCTGCAGAACCCTCCTTCCAGCTTTTTTTTTGTTTGTTTTACCTTTAATCTCTCTCTGCCATGAAGAATACAGCACTTAGAAATGAAAGTCTGTCATAACATTTGCCTCAAAGCAGAACCATTTAAAATCTAAAATCTATTATATCTAGTTATTAAGATAATGTCTTTCACTTCTTTACTAAAAGGTAAGCTCGTGTTTTTTTTTTGTCAGTTTCTTCTTGCAGTGTAAACACACATGTAACATGACTTCTTGATATATTACTCTCATATCAAGTAATTTAATGTAGAATATAGGAGCTTTTCTCACTGTTTTGAAGCATCAGTTAACAACCAAAGGGTCGTTTTTGGCTCCATTCTGAGCATCATTCTCTAAGCAGTATTTAATGTAAATTCTATAACTTTGCAGCTGACAACAATAGGCCTTAAAAAGCAACATTCTGTGTTTTCCATCATTTAAATATGAATACCATTAAAGGTAAGGGTACAAACTGCACCTATAAACTGGGTAGTTCTTTATTTATTCCTGCATATATATACGACCTGAAACAGCACTGAATGTTTAAGTAAATATGATTTAAATTGGAGAATTTTTTAATTAAAGAAATTGAATGTAAATACTGAGACTGGATCAGAAAGGTTGACATCCTTCCATGGTGAACCTCTTTTATACAGTATGAGTTACATTGCTCATATTGCAAAATGTAACATTAACCTGTGCACAAAAACAGTAGCTTTACATTATAAGGGTCCAGTGGCTCAGACATTTTAACAGCCTGGACATAATCCTCGGCTACCGTTGAAGTCTAGAGGCATGTTAAGATTCACACAAGGCTGAGTGAGGGAGCATCGACAGCCACAAAGTCACACCCAAGGTTATGCTTTTCCCCCAACGGATACTGATGTTACTGAGGACATAATGCATACTGATGTATTACCAACAAACATCTTCCCTGCTGCAGGCTAAGATTGGACCCGGGGCTTGGTGATGGACGCAGGTCTGAAGCAGGCAGGCAGGCAGGCTAGAGGTGTATGGGCAGGTTTTAGGTTGGGGGCTTGAAAAGCTGCAGCCAAAAACACCATAAGCCTCAGGCTATGCTTGGAGCCAGACTGGAAGCCAGAAAATATTTCTATACCTCCTATATGGTAAGAGATTTATGGAGCCCTGGGGGAATGCATCCTGCAGAACGACAAATAAAACCTTTTCAAACATTACAGTAATTACAGCTGCAACTCCAAATTCTGATTAACTGATATGAGCACATGGCGTGTGTCCTCACTACTAGCACCCGAGAATGTAACAATCCTCTGATTAAACCCGATCTGAAACCTGATGATTTTACGTGTAAGGTGTGTTTTAAATGCTTGTGACTCAACACAATCACCTTATTCACATACATTTATGGTATATCAGTCCTGTTCAACCTCAGACATCACAAGTTTGACAATGTTTTGTTGTTATTCATTAAAGAGATGAGGTTTCATAAAAGCAAGGATGCACTGATGACTTTGAGATATGGTGCAATATTCTGAATAAATAATTGTGTCATTGTTACTGCGATAATTAAGGCTTTCAGGTAATGGAGGCTAGGGTTAGTTTTGTAGTGAGTTTTGTATTTAAATCCTGGAATAGGTTCAGTTTATTTGAGTCAGTAATGTTTTATTCGAGAACATCTAAAACAGGGTTCCTCATTCACATGTGAATGGAATACAATCTTATCTCTGCTTAAAGTTGTTTCTGTCTTGAAAGAACAAAAGAATCTGAAATAACAATTTTACTCGTTTTCATTATAAAATGAGTTAAAGGGCTGACCTATCTTGAACTCCTACTTTCCTAACAGCTCTGACCATTATTTCCTAAACCTACAGATGAAAAGCATGCTGAACTATTTTTAGACTTTTATTGTTAAAAAATATTTCAAACCGTGACCCATGGTTAAGGCAAACATAATTATAAAACATCTCTCCACTGTTATTTTTTTCAAATCGAGGTTGCATTACAAAGGAATCCAGAGTTTTTAATAATTTGTTGTACAAGGGAAGGTAGAACCCTTAAGACCTTTCTTGCATTTGCAGAAATGGGTAGAACTGTAGTGAGCTTGGCTTAAGGTACAAAATCCTTACTTATATGCAAAGACATCCCCTATGATCTGACTTGCATACAGACAGGAGAGACAGAAAAGGATAAAAGACAAATGCAGATTGTTCTGTAGGTGGTCTGCCAATAACAACATGCAGAGTCCTCCAGCTAATCCGCTGTCCTTTTGACTCTTACTGACCTTCACCCCTCCTTCTGCTGTATGAAAAAAAACAGCAATCCTGTTCTGTTAGCCCCAAAAACACACACACAACCACACAATACCTGATTCCAACGAAATCCTACAAGTACAGCGTTCAAATTCAACTTTTTCTGTTGCTCTGCACCATCTCCTGCAGATTGCATTTCATGCTGAATTTGCAGATGTTCCCGGAAAAGGGCACAGTTGCTTAGCTCAGAAGAAGCTCTTTTGTTACATTTAATAGCACTGCAGCGAGTGAGATAATAGCTGCATATGGTGAACAACACCTTAGTGAGGAAAAACACTGAGATTGTGCTACACTGAACTTTTCTAGTCCCCTTTTCAGCTCAGTTCACAGTCCAGGAATTATGAGGAAGGGGCATGAAAAAGGGAGGCCCTCCATGTCTGCTTCCATCTCTGGCAAACAGAAATTTGAGAGCCAGTTAGAAAACTTCATAAGCACAAACTCGCTCAAACAGAATATCTAGTATGCCATCTCTCTGACCACTCGTCCATTTACTATCTTTATTGTGGCTAGATTGCATTGATAAGAGTTAATAAAGATCGAAGGTTGTCACTAACCCATAGAAAGAGGCCTTTTTGTGTTTCTCTAATTTTTTACTACTCTTACTATTAGAAAAGGTTATTTCATTCATCCTGTCTGAGCAATTAAGCTCTTTAAATTCCAGTGGAAACTCAGACCTCTCATACTCCCCATCCTCGTCAGACTAATAATATATCTAGACTCATTGCTGCTTCCAGCGGCTTAGGAACAAAACAGAGTAATCTCTATTCTTCAGTGCTCCAGGCAAGTCTGGTCCCTGCTCTGGTCTGCTCCAGCTGTGGGCAGTTGAAAGGAAAAGAAAAAGGCTGGAAAAGTACAAGATTTATGTGCAAAGAGCCACAATGCAGTGATGATGACGCACCAGCTGCAACAGATACATGGAGCGATAAGACGTATTTACTTTCTCTTTATTATTTTGGCTGTTTGAATGAAAAAGGCTTCATTGCTTTTCAGACAAATTTAATATTGTTTTAAATAATTGTTTACAAGCTTGAATGTATTATAGTGACATTTTATGTACTGAATGAGCACAAAGTAGTAAATATGGGGCACATTAAAGGAAGTGGGGCATTTGCCTCATAGGCTAAAATGAGACTCGAGGTGAACTTTGAAGGCCTTTATTAGTGGAAAACAATCATTGTATACATCATCATCTCCAAATGGTAGTGGTAGCATCATGATGCGGGGATCCGTTTCATCAGAAAAAAAACTAGTCAGAGTTAATGGGAAGTAGGTGGTGTCCAGGCCCCCAGGAAATCAATTTATGCTAGTTCTCCACATACAGTATGTACTTCAAAAAACCTGACCAGCTTTCCTTCATTATATCAATCTCCACAGCAGTGCCATTTTAAATCTAACTTATATCACATGTTGCCAATAAAAACACATAATCAGCATTGGTCATGTAACAGACTCATTGTCAGACATGCTGTAAACCCAGTAGATCAGATGTCTGGTCAGAGCAGCGTTACACAACTGATTTTCTGGCTGCCTTCCACAGCCTAATCTCCCGTGCCTCACAAAACTGTGGCAGCTCACATTGAGAAAAGTTAAAATACTCAAAGAGTTCGCTCTACAAGGTCAGAAAGTACTTCCCCGTCGACCGGAAACTGTTTACTGTTGTTATGACACCAATGATAAGAACAGAGCATCTTGGTACACGATGTCTGATTAGGAATTCACTTCTGAACTCCCCCTCACTGTTGTTTTCCTATTTCTGTTGCTTTTATTTCTTTGTTCAGATCAGCAGAAACCAATCTCTGGGGATCCTGGATGAAAATAAAATATGGGTGAAAAAAAAAAAAAGTCCAATGAAGGTCTTTTTTCTATGACCATTTCTGCTGATGGTGTCAACACTTCCCTGCAACTTCTATGATATACATGATAATATAAAAAGGTAGTATTCCAGGACAGTAATCACATGATGGCAAACATACAACAAGTCATGAAAAGTATCTTTTTAAATGCCTACTTAGAGCTAGACAGAGAGGGGAACAAAAAAAAACACAACATCCAAGAGAGACTGATCTTGATGACATGAAATAATAATTAAATTTCAGATGTTTAAGATGTTCATCTGGGTCCTTTAGCGGCCTCCTTAATGACTCAGTGATGAACTTTTTCTGCAACATTTATTTGCCAACTACTCTTAAGAAGAAGAAATGTAAACAAACAACGGTCTAATGATTAAATGTCAGTTAATCGTTTATTGGAATCAAGTTGATTCCATCTGATTAATTGATAACGTCCACAAAAAATTAATTTCTTAAGTTGAGCCTCACTGGTATTAATAAGAGAAGTAATGCTTGAGTAGAAGCATGAATTGATCAACAGTCCCATCCAGGATCATTTATATTGTTTAATGGTGACAAGGATACAGAAAAAGCTTTCTGTGTTTCTAAACCTAAACAGCACCTGTGTAGCCATGCTGCATGGCGGAGCAGCGCAAGTTTACTGCAGTGCTCGGAAGGTGAATATTTGATTATAAAAAAGTGGAGCGCAATGTGCAAAACATTTGTAACATGAACAAACAATAAGCATGGTAGTTTTGGAAGGGTTTTTTAAGTTTATGCACCTCAGAGAGCTTTAGTTTAAAAATTTCACTGAGAGCAACCAGAACCCCTCCCCCCACACTCCCCTGGACATTTAAAAGCTCAAAGTGTAGCTACCGTAACAACACGTTTCTCCCAACACTGATTCATGGATTACACTAAAAACACTAAGCTAAATCATACTTAGGATCCACATAACTGAAACAGAGTGGGAAATAGCTAAATTCAGAGGTCCAAAATATGTAGTTACTAAGTTTATTGAAGATTTAAAAAGAATTAGACCAAAATTACTTTTTCCTTCAATTCAATTTAATTCAAAAATACTTAATTTATCCAGAAGGGAAATTAAATATTTAGAGATAAGATCAAGGTTTTTATACTACTTTTGTATTTATTTAGGTTCTTTTCCTCAATATTAATGTCTGGTTGAATATTTAGAACTGTTTTCTGAAGCAAAAAACAGATCAGAAATCAGTAAAGAGGGGAATATTTTTCCTAGCATACTTGGCAGCCTTAAGCTCATGTCCTGTCTCATATATTAAATATTGCTGACTTGGGGCAAAGTTAGCCAATTAATGAAAAATAAATGGGACTGGAAAGCATAATCTCCATATCCTTTATAGGTCAGCATGTGCTGAGACAGGGCTGTTGGTACCACTGGGCATCATGGTTAGATATTAAAGTATTGCAATCTCTATACAGCCGTTCCTTGGAGCCATGTCACCAACCCCACATGCAATCATAATAAACGGTTGCTCAGTTTTGCTTCTAAAACTTCCCTTCCCATCACTAGCACAATGTTTTCAGCCGTTATCATCGCTTGTTAATCTTAACTTGATCATCCGCTCCTTTGTGGTGTGATATTTTTTTTCCCTTTCTGAAGTTGGAGACAACATCATGTTAGCCTCATATCTTCTGGAGCTAAGCAGGCTCGCGGGTGCAGATGACGGAAAAACAACGCACGCCCTCCTGCCATAAACAAAACAACAACAACAACGGGGCAATTACAGACCGATGCTTCGCAACCTCCACTTCATTCTCCGTTATCTTCATTATTCAGTTCCTCTCGAATCAGCTATTAAAGGTAATTAAGCGATTCATCAAGTCAGTTTCAATTACTGGGAGCTTGACAGCTGCAGATTGGAATCAGTGGGGGTAAGAGGAACGGCAGAGTGAGAGAAAGAAGCATGAAAAAAAGTAAAGAGGGAGAAAACGGAGCAGAAGTGCTGATGGTTTAGGCAGCACAAAGACAGACAATAGGCTCCCGTGGATGTCAAGTATTACTTCATCTACATCACCGTCCGTTAACCTATCCATGGAGCAACAGGCATTACGGCCACTGCCTGCTCACTCAACATGTGCGTCATGATCAGCCGAAGGTCTCCGACACTAAATCAGCTGGATTATCATTGCTCTGTCATAACTGGAAGAACTGTAATATCACAGTTTATGATGAATAAAAGTGCTCTCACACTCTCTCATGCAATCACACCACATGCAGCGGGGGAATAAATTTTCCACCTGACATAGAGTGCCCACTCGTAATAAAGCTCACATGTAGTGAAGAATCATAAAAAAAATGTTCTCACCGAAGCATCTAATTTATGTCAACCTGTTCCCAGGTCCTGCTTAAATTTAGGTTGATGCTGGAGCTAAAAGCAGCCGAGGCGATGTGTGTAACCAGCAGGTGGGCCGAAGCAGAGCACAGCTTCAATTTATGTTTGCCCGATTAACCCTACTGTCTGCCCGCACAATTTTAGATGTTAGGTTAAAGAATAATTCATTTGGAAGGAATTATCGTGCCTTTTAGATGTCCATTAGAGTCAGGTTTACCATCACCTTAATGGCCATCATAAGTCATCCAGCTCTGGTTGTAATTGCTGGCCTAAATATTGAGGAACTGCTGATCTAATATATCTAATGGGATACTAAAAAGCCAAAGGACACTTTTACACCCGGAGGCTCCAGCTTTATGTATCATAGTTGACTGTGAAGGGTTCCTCAGAAATTAATTTAATTTTGTGCAAATTGAGGTGTTAACACTTGATTAGATAGATTAGAGGTGGGCTTTATGACAATATTAAATTATTAAGGATTAGAATGAGCTCAGCCAAAGCAGTGAGAGAGTGGGGTTGTCTTTAAAGCACATTCTGTGCGTTGCGGTTCTATGCTGTTGCTCAGTTACATCAGATCTTTATGTTCCTACATGTCCTTTGGTTTCAGCTAACTATCCTGAAAAAGTGATAAAAAGATTGCTGGTTTTACAAGTCGCTTCTTTGAAATGTGGAACCAGCTTGTTGTATTTTGCTACCGTTACCTTCATTCATTTATTTATCTATTTATGTTTTGTTTTTGTTTTCTCAGAGGCAGCACATTTTAAAGGTTATAAAGGAAGTAGTGCCCTTTAGGTAGGTGTTCTTGCCATCAGCTTTTTATGAGATGTGGTCCCTGTTGGGCTTTTCTTATAAAGATTTTGTTTAAGAAAATAATGCAGCTAAAAAAAGAAAGATCTCTTAGAAAGACAAAGTGCACAGTAACAAAGATAAAAGAAAGCCATTTAATGTCCCAACTAGATTAAGGGCATGATGAAAAATATGCAATAAAAGAAAAAAAAAACAAAAACACTAAAGCGAAATATGGAATAGACGTGTTTGGCAAACCAATCAAGGCTTCTCAGATTTCTAAAGCCTGAGAGAGATTTCATGCGTTGAAGCGTTTTCCTCCTTTAAAAAAATATGTTGACTAAGGAAAGGTTGTTGTTGTTGCCAGAACAGAATTTGAATATTACCGTTTAAAACTGCTCTGGATGATTTGCTGCACTTCTGTCATTTCCTAATGCAATCACAAAGAGGTGGTGGTGCAAGCCCCATTCCTACATTTAAATACACATTTTAAGTAATAGCAACCAATCAAATAAAGTTTCAGAATATATATTTGCATAGAAAGAAGCACAAATGGGAAAAAAAAATGACAACAAAAAGAAAACAAAGCACTTAAAACCACATTTAATGCTTGATTATAAAGAGAACACACACATTTGACTGTTGACTGTGTGGTTTGAGATCAAACTCTTAGCTGCAGGACAACTGCAATGTTAATGTTGCCTGGCTCTAAACCGGTTGGTAAAACTGTGTAAAATGCATCAAATTTATTTCTAAATCTTATATCTAAATAATATGTTTTTGTTGGTTTGAGTCTTAAGTTTGATGGAGCTTGTAAAAAAAAAAACTGGAATGTTTTCCATATTACTTTTGGCATTGTAGCATTTTTATTCTTTTCATTTTGAAGGACAAAGGTAAAATTAAACCTGTTCAACTTTTATATGACCGCAGGACAGATTACTATCTACAGTATTTGGAAAAAGGGTTTTGCTTTTTTTAACGATAGCGTTATTTATGCACTGCTGAGATTTGTTATAGTTTGCGTTCCATTTCAACATAACTTTTAGCTTACTCTGCTGTTTCTCTAATAACTAATCTTGCACAATCTACAAGGCTATTTCATCAACAGGAATTAATGTTACCCTAACATCCTCTGCATACAAACAGCTGGAAATGAAATAATTGTACTACGTGCAACATACTGATTGTCTCTCCTAAAAGCAGCGTAAACATTTCACTTGCATGGACCATAAATATCTTAGAAATAAGTAAACAGCTTATTTAAATGAAGATAAAGGAATGTAGCCAGGGGCATAGTGCAAATGTTTACAGGAAATGAAGACCCTCGTGCTGTAAAATCTAAACAAAAACAGAACAAGTTGGACTTTAGTTTTCCAGAATAATTAACTTCCAAAGCTTAAAAGCCTTTTTTATTAGACATTAATATTCATCCTTGATAGTTGTCCTTTCTTTTCCTGACTCACTATATCAAGCTGGCTGAATTTACAAGGTGGCCAGACTAGACACCAACTCTTACCCTGCAAGTTGCTTAACAATTTTATGATTTGAAGCCTGATCATCACTAAGGAGGTGCTGCATGACGGCTTAGATTCTCTACACTGTCCATTACTGGAGATGACTTCCCTCTTCTGTGAAGGAGTTATACTCTGTTTTTATTCCTGCTAAAGACATGTATGTAGTTTAAATTCAATATAGAATTTATTTAATAAACATATCTCCATCACCAAAATATAGAAAAATACAAAATTCAATAGAAGAACGTTTGTTGAATTAAACATTGCAATTTAAGCATCAGTTTGTTTTTTGGACACAGTAGCAAAGCAAATTACTAGCACCCTTAACAACTCCTGTAACAGAGATTAAACTGAAGGTTTTTCTGTTTTGTAACTGATGCTTCTTGTTTATTATCTTTAGTAGATACCTGTCTCATTTCCTATCAGAAACTAACATAACAGTTGAGCGAAAATGTTTTAGTACAAAAAAAATAATTTTATGAAAATTATTTCAAAGTAAAGTCTTTAAAAGGGGTCAGTTCTTACAAACCATGCACACTGAGGATATTAGTTTATAGTTCAGCAGCATGTTGATGGTTTTAAGACTCCATAAAAAAAATGAGTCTTGGATTTTTGAAAACTGTCAATAGGGGTTGAAATTTTAACTTCAATAATTACTAATTGTGTGGGCCCTTTACACACACCTTTAAAATACTATATGCATTGCAGAGAAAGTTTTATATAGACTAGAGGGATGATATTAAATGTGTGGATTACAGACATAAATCAAAAGGAAGTTTCTGTAACCAATAATCAAAATAGTTAAAAAGCTACACATTTTTTACCTGGATGTTTTATTGTTTAATCACATGTAAACAATTTAAAATACATAATTTCCTTAAAATATCCAACAAATCAGAAGGGTAGTAGCCAATGTTTGACCTTTTATTTCAGTGAATTTTATTAACAGATTTTTAGTGATTTTTTATTTAGGTTTAATGAGTTGGTTTTAAACTGACAAAATTAAACTGTGCATGGTTTATTTTGAAATAACATGTCGTTACCTTTAAGAGGTGCAGTAAATATGAAAGATCTTAGATCACTAGAGCACTCCAGATATTTCTCCTTTCTAGATCTAGACGACTGCTAAGAGCTGGCTGTGAGGTCAGACTGTTGCTCATGTCATCTCCTGGCTTCGAGGTAACTGATGAAATGCAAATCCTCGCTTCAAAAATCACTACAAAGAGAGAAGATGCATGATTCCAGGCATCGGAGCTGAAAGCTGAGTGACGCGTTCACAGAGGTGCTTCTAACGGTTCAGTACAGATGGTGAAGAGAGAAAAGTAAATCTGGCAGATTGAGGAAAAACTGAGAAGATGTTTGATTTCTGTCCCGATTTTCTTTCTTTAAAATTATACATGCACATGTGATTATAAATGATATAATACTGCATATTTTGTCTGATTTCAGGTAAGGGAATGCTTTTTTGGATTATGTATAAGTTAAACTGTATATCTTGCTTTCATAACAGTAGAATTAGGAGAAAAGGGGCAGCCTTTCTATCATAATCCCATCAGCTGCTTTCCTTTTTACCATCAAACTCATGAATAAAATGAAACCAGAAATTCCTTTGTGATTTGGCTTCATTGAGGTAAAGTATATGCATACACAGTGAATAGCAGAGATAGATACAGAGCAAAAGTACTAAACAATGTAGTTCAGTAATAATCAGAACACTTTGTACACTCAAAATAAACTCTTCTAAAAATGTTATATGAAAAATACATCAATATAAGTGAACTTCCTCCATTTAATTTTGCTCTTCTGTGTCAGAATTTTTTTTTATTTGATTAATAAAGTACAGGTTTTATAAAGTTTTTGCACAAGGATATAACACCACCCTGAATTTTCTTATCTATGTCACAGAAAAAAACATGCTTCTTTTTCATCGTTTGAATAAAAATGTGAAATCACAGTATACTTTTAAGACATTTTTTTTGTAAAGTTTATAGTTGTATGGAAGCAGGTTTATTGAACACCGTGCTTCCTGATGACAGAAATCAGTATGAATCTTCTTCTAACAATTTTCCAGAGGTGTGAAAACAGCACCACCAACCTTGTTACCTACCTTCATGTTTTAGAAAGCAAGAAACACTGCTGTGTTTAGAGCAAGTAGCTTTTCGGATTAAAT